>SSNR01000276.1:815783-843230 GCA_006937965.1 Callopanchax toddi | reverse complement strand
TAGTAGAAATGAGCTGTGAGTCCTCAGTGAACTGCTGAGACGGCAGAGAAACACACGGAGCGTCCTGTACGACAGCGCCCCCTACTGGTACAGGTTTGGTCGATGTGCGTGCATGTTGAGAGAATGCAGAAATTTGAATTTCATTGGCTGAAAAATGTCGGCGGCAAGAAATAATGGAAAGGGGTCTCTAGGAGGAAGGAGGGTCTTCATCAGAATGACAGATGTTGTGGAACTCAACCCATAGATCATAGTTTAGACCTGAAATATCATTTAAAACATTTAGAAAACTTTGATACAGAGAAAAATAATCCAGAGAGCCGCTTTAATTAATAATGTTTTCTGTCTGTAATTTTACTAAAACACTTGTTAAACCTACTCTAATCAACATTTTCTAGCATTAACTCTGAGCATTGTGTAAATAACTTCAACATATACTGAATGTTGTATGTCTCTAATACTGACTAACAGATTCTAGTGGCTAACAGAGCAGAAATCATTCAGATTCTCTGATGTTGCTCATCTCCTCCTCACCTGTTCTACCAGGTTTTCTAACTGTGGCTGCACCACCAGGCCTCCGTAGTTTTACTGATGGTGCATTCAACAAAACGAGGACAAAGCAGATAAACTATAAACTGATCAACCGGTTTAACCGATACGGTTCGATACGATTCATCCATGCTGGTGATTTTAGTCATTGCTGTTAAATAGTGGGACAGTGTCTCTCCGGGGAACGAGTTACAAGGACAGAAGTTGGGCCACGAAACCTCCGTTAAATGTGACATGAACGAGCGCTGACTAGGTGGCGGATACACAAACACACGCGCGCACACACAGCGTTTGCAGCACCTGCAGCTCACCCCACAACCCGCATGGAGCTGCTCAGTATAAAAGTAGCTCGTGAGAGGAAAAAGGCTGGACACCACTGAACTAATCGATGTAGCCATTGTTTTCACCGATGGGAGATGAGAGAGAAAGATACGTTGCACATTTAGCCATCAGCTGTAGCTGATGCACGCTGAAGCTACCGGTGCAGTAGGATTATACACATCATTATCGGACCACCGGTTCAGATCGGTGAATCTCCACATCCCTACTAGGTCCAACCATACGAACATATATGTAAGTAAAACATAAAGTTAGGACAAACAAATTTAACTGTAAATAATAATAAATACAGCTGACTTAGCTGCAGCATGTATTTAGGTGAAAACTCCTTTAACAGACTTAATATGGCTAGCCCAGTAACCATAACACACAAGCATGTAGCAATTAGCTGTAGCAATTAGCTGTAGCAGTTAGCCGTAGCTCAGCTCTGAACAGAGATAACAAAGAACTCGTAAAATGACACCATTTCGCGTCACATGTGGGCTAACAAATCACTCATATTACTGCAACTCACTTTTCATTGACGCACAACTTGGGAGAGCAGACATGAACTATTTCTTCATTCTAATATCTCCTCTCCTGTAATCTCCTCTAGCTTCACAACCAGTCCACATGTTAACAGTCTGAATGGTGCAGCGATGATGTCATCATCCTGGGATGGCATCATACTACGGCATCCACTGAGGGACAAAATGCACTAAACAGAAACTATCTTAAACATGTATAACAACTCAGATAAACTTAATATTCACTAGTCTAGTAGCCTTTTGTACAGATGCTCTGTTTGAAGAACAGAAGCTGAGCCCAGTGTCACGCTGACACGCAATAGTACTGTGGAAAGAATATGAACCCCTGGATTTACTGTCCGGTCCAGACAGAACCAGCAGCATCTGGACCGCTTTTATATAGAGCAGGTCTCACCATACTCTTCATTATAATCATTTTTATAATATTCACTCAGTGAGTAATCCTATCTGTTGATGCTTGCTGCTAATCTTGCTTCTGACTGCGGGGCTGAGCGAGTTTTTCTGTTTTGAGTTCTAGCCTTCTCTGCGCCACCCTGAGTCACCTGAAGGGTTACGTCAGGGTGCGCCTGGAGAAGAAAAAGAACCAAGACCTACAAGTGGCCATAGAGGTGGTCGGAGGACAGCGTAGCAGCATACGTGGTCAACCTATTCATCAGCCCAAAAAATAAAGACAAAACACCGGCCCTTGCAGCCCATTTATCAGAGAGGCCCACCGGGAATGATCCAGACCCTCCCGGTAAGCCACTCTGGGCCTGTATGTGGGTTCATAATCTCTGGTTACAATAGCAAAAGAAATGTAATATGCAAACCTCAAATAAAACTGATAAATCAGGTAACTTCATGGACTGCATGAAAAAGTTTGCCAACTCTACTTTAGTAGATGCAAGCGAGCATATGATCCATGTCTGCCTCATCACAAAACCTCTGTCCTTTAGCTGTGAAAACACTAAGAATTTAAAATACAATCACAACAGATATGTCCTTTCCAGATGCTTAATGCCCTCTCACTGTCGTCCAACTGAGATGTGCTTTATTTGAACAATCAAAACACTTACAGTATTCAAAGGTGCAGCGAACTAATATGATTTTAACAGCAAACATAAAAACTAAAACTAACCATTAAAACCAGAAACCATTTTCTGACTGCATCCCTTTCTGACTGTAACATCCCTCATTGTAATGATATTTTGGCCTATAGCCCAGACAATGTGTCATTCCCAGTACTGAAAAAATACAATAATTGCTTTAAACCACACACATCAAATATAATCAGATATAAGAATCTGGAAAAGGGCATTACTAACATTTTCTTTTTCACACTGCAATTTACATAAACAAAAAATCTCATATTTGCCTTGAAATTTGTCAACTGAACATAAAAAGCTCTTCAAACCTGCTCTGGTTTCTTTGAGCAGACCCCTGACATCTCTTTGACTCCCACTGTGTCTTCAGTGACTGGAAATGTGTATTTTACAGTTTAGCCCAGGTCACCAAAATAAACACAAGTACTGAATTGAAATTGTGCTATGTAGCTCACTAGGTTAAGTGGCCATCTGGCAATAAGGAGGGTTGGGTTGTTGGTTCAATTCCAGCTCCAACTGGGTTGTTGTGTCCTTCAAGACACTTCATCCACTGATGGTGGTCAGGAGGACCTGGAAGTACAAAGCCATCAGCATGTGAGTGGGTGAATGACTGAATGTAGTGTAAAGCACTTTGGAGGTCATAGGACAAATCCAAAAAGGAAATCCTGAGACTGAATCATCTCATCTCTGCACCAGCTTTTAATTTCTTCTTTTTCAGGCTGCATGTTTGTGTCAGTGAGCTCTCTGTATACACTTTGACTGAATCAAGCTAAATGCAGTAAACAGGTGGTAGTAAACAGCAAGCCCACGTCTCTTTCTGAACACGACTGGCATATCAAGCCAATCACACTTGTGTTTGCAGACAAATGGATGCTGATAAAATCAGCTACACTGATGGGGTCACAGCTTCATGGTATAACAAAGTAACGACATGCTTAAGACAACAAAAGGTATTTAGAACAGAACATTTCAGGCTCATGCCCATAAACACGAGAACAAGATGAGGCAGAATAAAAAGTGATGAATTCTAGTAGGAGGTAAATGTCAAACGTAACTGTGGGCATTGAGCATCACAAGCCCAGTTTCCATTGCCATTTTTGATTCATATTTAGAACCCTAACCCTAAACCCATTAGAAAAATGGGAAAGGTTAAATGTTTTCATTCTATTAAATTAACATTTTACAAATGTATTGTTTGTGTGACAAAGCCACTCACTGGAAGGGTGTTTTAATATAACCCGATTTAGCCAAAAGAGACCCTTCCTGACATGCCAAATGGAGTATAGCAGGTCCTATTTATGCATATACAGTGGAGGAAATAATTATTTGACTCCTTGCTGATTTTGTAAGTTTGTCCAATGACAAAGAAATGAAAAGTCTCAGAACAGTATCATTTTAATGGTAGGTTTATTTTAACAGTGGTAGATAGCACATCAAAAGGAAAATCGAAAAAATAACTTAAGATAGAAACTCATTTGCATTTCATTGAGTGAAATAAGTATTTGAACCCTCTAACAAAAAATACTTAATACTTGGTGGAAAAACCATTGTTTGCAAGCACAGAGGTCAAACGTTTCTTGTAATTGATAACCAAGTCTGCGCACATGTTAGGAGGAATTTTGGTCCACTCCTCTTTGCAGATCATCTCCAAATCCTTAAGGTTTCGAGGCTGTCTCTGTGCAACTCTGACCTTCAGCTCCCTCCATAGGTTTTCTATAGGATTAAGGTCCGGAGACTGACTAGGCCACTCCATGACCTTAATGTGCTTCTTCTTGAGCCACGCCTTTGTTGCCTTTGCTGTATGTTTTGGGTCATTGTCGTGCTGGAACACCCATCCACGACCCATTTTCAGTTTCCTGGCAGAGGGAAGGAGGTTGTCGCTCAGGATTTGACGATACATGGCTCCGTCCATTTTCCCGTTAATGCGGTGAAGTTGTCCTGTGCCCTTAGCAGAAAAACACCCCCAAAGCAAAATGTTTCCACCTCCATGCTTGATGGTGGGGATGGTGTTTTGGGGGTCATAGGCAGCATTTTTCTTCCTCACAGCGAGTTGAGTTAATGCCAAAGAGCTCAATGTTGGTCTCATCAGATCACAGCACCTTCTCCCAGTCACTCTCTGAATCATTCAGGTGTTCATTGGCAAACTTCAGACGGGCCTGCACACTTCTTAAGCAGGGGGACCTTGCGAGCTCTGCAGGATTTTAATCCATTGCGGTGTAATGTGTTTCCAATCGTTTTCTTGGTGACTGTGGTCCCAGCTAGTTTGAGGTCATTAACTAACTCCTCCCGTGTAGTTCTAGGATGATTTCTCACCTTTCTCAGAATCATTGACACCCCACGAGGTGAGATCTTGCGTGGAGCCCCAGACCGAGGTCGATTGATGGTCATTTTGTGCTCCTTCCATTTTCGAACATTTGCAGCAACAGTTGTCACCTTCTCTCCCAGCTTCTTGCTAATGGTTTTGTAGCCCATTCCAGCCTTGTGCAGGTCTACAATTTTGTCTCTGACATCCTTGGACAGCTCTTTGGTCTTTCTCATGTTGGAGAGTTTGGAGTCTGCTTGATTGATTGATTCTGTGGACAGGTGTCCTTTATACAGGTGACTAGTTAAGACAGGTGTCTTTAATGAGGGTGAATAATTGAGTAGAAGTGTCTAACCACTCTGTGGGAGCCAGAACTGTTCATGGTTGGTAGGGGTTCAAATACTTATTTCACTCAATGAAATGCAAATGAGTTTCTATCTTTTACTTAAAGTTATTTTTTCGATTTTCCTTTTGATGTGCTATCTGCCACTGTTAAAATAAACCTACCATTAAAATGATACTGTTCTGAGACTTTTCATTTCTTTGTCATTGGACAAACTTACAAAATCAGCAAGGGGTCAAATAATTATTTCCTCCACTGTATACGTATTAGGGCTGTCAAAATTAGCGCGTTATTAACGCGTTAAAGCAAAGCCCCTTATAACGGCATTGTCTTTTTAAATGTGCGATTAACTTCCAGCTTCCGTAGTTTCGCTTTGCGGACGTGTGAACACACAGGTCTAGCGACGCATGCAGCTGCTGCAGAGAGCTCTCCTCCCCGTCAGAGAAACTAGAAAGTTTTCAGCGGAGACACCACAGTCCTACATCCAGTAAACTTTCAACAGCATCACCAGTGACGGACTGGCAACCAGGAAAACTGCGAGATCCCCTGGTCTCCTCGCTGCTAAACCTGACCCGCTCCATGATTATACCAACAATCAGGACGTTTCTAATAAATAAATAAACAATCCGTTATGGCTCATCAAGCGTCTGCCCTCCTAAAAGCTGCAAAAACGCAGCAAAGTTGAGTCACAAAGACACCCTCTCCTCTCTGTGAGTCAGAGATTGTCAGCACTGCAGACTCCTTACTTCCCACTCGCCGGCCCGCACGTGTGAGAGCGCGCAGAAAGGGAGAGACCTAAAAAGAACTAACAGCCAATTTCATAAAACTAGATTTAAATTTAGATCTTGATTGAGCTGTGGTCATGTGCATAATTGCTGAGCTAAATGCCCTTGCTAAAATGTTCTATCTTTAATAAAGCATTGAAAGACAAAAAGGAAGTTGTGGACATAAGTGTTGAATCTTCTAATCTGTGAAATATTTGGGGGTCTGAGATTAAATTACAAATAGCACCTCACAGATACTGCTGATGATTTAAAAGGAGTAATTATTAGGAAGTTTTAGCTACGTTGGTCTAGCTGGTTACTTTGTAATAGGTTAGCTGTAATAACTTGTGACCTGGACGTAACTGTTAATCTATCCATAACAGAAACCGACGACAGCCAGCGTTCATCTTTAGTCCGAAACTTTATTAACAACCCAACCACCGGACACACTGAGTCACAACAGGAAGAAGTCTGATAATCAAATGTCCACTAGATGGCACTGTGCAACAACAACCAACATAGAATTGTCCAGCAGAACAGTATTACTATGTCAACTTAATATGAACCTAATATAGTATCACTATATTACACTCCTTCCCCTTTAACTAGGAAGTTCCTCTATAAAATCACACGTTTAAAATAACCATTTCTCCAACCCATTACTGCCACAACAATCTTAACTAAAACAGTACTGCTAGTACAACCCATTTGACCTCTAATTTCCCATTTTAACATTTTGGTTTCTGGAACTCTTTTTCACATTGTATGAACAGGAACTCTTTTCACACTTTATGACAGGAACTCTTTTGTTTCCAGGCTTGACCTGATCATAAATTTAGTCGTTCAGGAGGCGCCCTCTCTCTCTGAGGGTATCTGCGCCCAAACCCCTCAGTGGCTGCTCGGTTTGCAGGTGTCCCTGCCTTTTCACAAGTCTCTGAATCTGGTAAAGGTGTCGCGGCCACCTCCTCAGCCTGCATTCGTGGCAAAGGTGTAGCTTCAGGTGAGTACAGGCTACCACCTACTGCTCCAGGTGTGCCGTTTCCCCCCAAATCCGCCTTGACCACTGCAGGATCTTGGACTTGAACATCCATCCGCTCCTCTTGGAACTCCGTCTCCGGACTGGGTGGTCGCTTGTACAGCAGATGATCGATGTGAACAGACCGTCGATTTACTCCGTTCCACACCCAGTAAGTGACTGGTCCGAGTCGCTTTTCCACTATTCCATCAGTCCATCTCTCCCGTCTTCCGCGGAAATTTCGGATCAGAACTGCATCACCCTCCGACAGATATCTCAGCTTGGAGGCCGTTCGATCATGGTAGTATTTCTGTTTCTGTTGCTTGCCTTCCACCACTTTAGCGAGATCTGGTTTCAGCAGGTTGAATCTGGTCCTGATCTGACGTTTCAGGAATAGTTCAGCTGGTGCACACCCTGTAACACTGTGTGGCGTACACCTGTAAGACAACAGGAAGTTTGCAAGCCTGTGCTGCATTGTTACAGTGATGTTTTGGTTCTTCTCAGCAAGCACTTGTTTCAGCAGTGACGCCTTTACAGTCTGAACAGCTCGCTCTGCGGCTCCATTAGAAGCGGGATGATAGGCTGGTACCAATGTTTGCTTTATGCCGTTGCTCTGCAGAAATGTTTTATACTCCTGTGAGGTAAATTGAGGGCCATTGTCAGAAACAATCTCCTCAGGGAGACCGTAGGAAGCAAAGATGTTCCGCAGCACCTCAATTGTTTTGGCAGCTGTGGTTGTTGCCATGGGGATTACCTCCAGCCATTTTGAATGACTGTCCACTAACACTAGGAAATGGTATTGATCTTTCTCTGCAAAGTCAATGTGTATCCTCTGCCACACTCTTGTAGGCCACTGCCAGCAGTGTAACGGTGCAGCTGTTGGAAGTTTCCTCACACTCTGACAAGCATTACATTGTTGTACTGCACGTTCTATGTCGCTGTCCAGCTGGGGCCACCACAAGTAGCTCCTGGCCAAGTTTTTCATCTTGCTTACTCCGGGGTGCCCTTGATGTAAGCGTGCAGTAGTCGTTCTCGGTGTGCTGGTGGGATAATTACTCGAATTCCCCATAGGATGCATCCTTGTTCCACCGACAGTTCATTCCGTCGGTTGAAATATGGTTTCAGCATGTCATCCTTGATATAGCTTGGCCAACCAGTCCGGGTCAGCTCCAGTACTTTTCGTAGGACTGGGTCCTTGAAAGTGCTCTGTGCAATCTCTGTAGCCTGCACAGGAAGTTCATCCACTAATGAGAAATAGAAGATGCTACTCTCCTCTGCGGTATTATCCTTTCCTTTATCCGGCAGTCTTGACAATGCATCTGCGTTAGCATTTTCCCCTGACGTCCTGTACTCTATACTGTAATCATACGCCATCAGTCTCAGCGCCCATCGCTGCATACGTAATGCAGCTAGTGTGGGGATTTCAGACTTGGGTCCCAAAATGGCAAGGAGTGGTTTGTGGTCAGTTATTAAAATGAATTTTCGCCCATACAGGTACTTGTGAAATTTGGTCACGCCAAATATTATGCTCAACGCCTCTTTCTCAATCTGACTATATTTACTTTCTGCTTCAGTCAGTGTGCGTGACCCAAAAGCAATTGGTTTCTCATCTCCATTTTCCATTATGTGCGACATGACCACACCTAAACCATATGGGGATGCATCACAAGCCAGCCTCAGGGGTTTCTTGGTGTCGTAGTGAACCACTACTGAGTTCTTCACTAGTTGTTCCTTTGCATTTCTGAATGCTGCCGTGCACTCTGGTGTCCAGTTCCAGTTGACTTCCTTCTTTAAAAGTTGGTGTAGCGGCTGCAGAACAGTCGACAGGTCTTTCATGAACCGGCCATAATAGTTTAACAGTCCTAGGAAAGACCGTAACTCTGTGACGTTTGAGGGCTGGGGTGCATTTATTATGGCGGCAACTTTTATCTCTGTGGGGTGCAGTCCCTCTCTGTCTATCAGATGCCCCAGGTACTCAACTTTCTCCTGCATGAAAGTACATTTAGCTTTTTTCACTCTCACCCCATAGTTCTCCAGCCGACTCAGTACCTCCTCGAGGTTCCTCAGGTGCTCCTTTCTTGTTTTCCCCGTGACCAGTATGTCATCCAGGAAACAGGTCACGTGTTCCAAACCCTGTAGGATCTGGTCCATCACGTTCTGGAACATAGATGGCGCACTGGACACACCATATGACAGTCTGTGGTAAGCATATAGCCCCTTGTGAGTATTTATAACTAAATACTTCTCTGAATTTTTCTCTAACTCCAGCTGTTGGTAGGCATGTGACAGATCTAACTTGCTAAAGAGAGTGCCACCGGACAGTGTGGCAAAAAGATCTTCAACCGTCGGTAGCGGATAACTCTCCTCCTCCACACTCTGATTCACTGTGACTTTATAGTCTCCACAGATACGAATTGACTTGTCTGATTTTGGCACAACTACTATTGGGGCAGCCCACTGACTATGTTCTATCTTCGAGATAACACCTGCTTTTTCCAACCTGTCAAGTTCTTTTTCGACGGCATCTTTTAGTGCATACGGAACTGGTCTTGCCTTCCTTAAAACAGGTTTGGCGTCTGGCTTTACTGTGATGTTGGCTTTAAACTCCCGAATAGTGCCCAGCTCCTCAGAAAACACTGCTGTGTGTCTCTGTAACACTGCCTCTACATCTGTGTCATTTCTGCCCCCTGCTGGTACCACTGAGAATATGCTCGCCCAGTCCAGTTTGAAACCTGTGAGCCAGTTACGGCCCAGGAGGGCTGGTCTGTCACCTTTCACGATCACTAGGGGAAAAACCCCACTTTGGTTCTCATATTTTGCCTTAACCATCACTTGACCCTTTAAAGGGATGTTCTCACCCGAAAAAGTTGACAGCCGCACTTTAGTTTCTTTCAGAGGCAGATGAGAAAGATGTTTCTCATACACTTTCTCAGAAACCAGTGTTACTGCTGCTCCTGTATCAACCTGCATGTCCACCGGAGTTTCTTCTAATTTCACAGTTACTCTGATGTCCTTTTTCCCACTTTCCACGGTATTAGTGGAGTACACTGTGTTCATGTGATACAGGCCGAACAGTTCCTCATCATTTTCATTACTTGCTGTGTTCTTTGGAACGCTGGTTTCAGCCACATACTGTGTATGTCCTGGCCTAGTTTTAGTTTTACACATCCTCGCTATGTGTCCCACTTTTGAACACTTCCGACATGTCTCTGTTTTAAATCTGCACACTTGCGCTGCATGATTATTACCACCACATCGGTAACAGGGCTGGGGTGTTTCTGCTCTCTGTAGTTTGGAATTTCCGCTATTTGCTTTACTTTTCCACTCGCTGGAGACTGGTTTGCTTTTCCACGCACCCTTCTTGTCTATTTTATTCACAGTTGCATAACTTTTTGTGTTTCTGGAAAACTCCATCGTATTCTTCGATGCCATTTCCATCGATAAAGCCAGTTCACATGCTTTTGCAAAAGTCAGATCTTGTTCAGTGAGAAGTTTTCTCTGTATAGCCTCCACCTTCAAACCACTGACGAATCTGTCTCTCAGTGCTTCGTCTAAATGGCGACCAAAGTCACAATGTGTGGACAGGCGCTTTAATGCCACCACATAATCCGACACCGACTCATTTTCTTGCTGGTTCCTTTTTTGGAATTTAAACCTTTCCGCTATAATCAGCGGCTTGGGTTTATAATGAGCTGTTAATTTTTCGCTCAATACTTGATATGAGAGGCTACTTGGCTTATCTGGTATGCAGAGGTTTTTTAACAGGCCGTAGGCTTCTGGGCCTATCACCGACAGGAAAACGTTGGCCTGTTTGCCATCATCCACTTCATTTACAATCATCCATTGTTCAAACCTCTCAAGGTATGACTCAAAGTCCTCTTGTCCTTCCTTGTACTCGCCTAGGTTTCCAATAAACGCTGCCATGCTGCACCGTCCACGTTAGCTTCGCTCGAGTTAGCTTAGCCTGCTAACCAGCGGTCTCGTAGTGTCCTGTTACCTTCCTGTAACCACTTTTTTCCGCTCAGCAACTGGATTTTCCTTTTAAGGATATCCCATCCTCGTCGCCACTGTAATAACTTGTGACCTGGACGTAACTGTTAATCTATCCATAACAGAAACCGACGACAGCCAGCGTTCATCTTTAGTCCGAAACTTTATTAACAACCCAACCACCGGACACACTGAGTCACAACAGGAAGAAGTCTGATAATCAAATGTCCACTAGATGGCACTGTGCAACAACAACCAACATAGAATTGTCCAGCAGAACAGTATTACTATGTCAACTTAATATGAACCTAATATAGTATCACTATATTACATAGCTAGTTAATGAGAACTATTTATTGTAATCCACTAGTCAAGCTGGTTACTTTGCAATAGGTTAGCCGGTTAAAGAAACTATTAATTGTGATCCACTAGTCAAGCTGGTTACTTTGTAATAGGTTAGCTGGTTAAAGAAAGTATTAATTGTGATCCACTAGTCAAGCTGGTTACTTTGTAATAGGTTAACTGGTTTAAGAAGACTGATGTTTGTAACCTACTAGTTAAGTTGATGGTTCAACAATTACTTAGCTGGTTAAGAAGACTGTTGGTTGTGACCCACCGGTTAAGTTGATGGTTTAACAATTACTTAGCTGGTCAAGGAAACTATTACTTGTAACCTACTAGTCAAGCTGATTACTTGGCAATAGTATAGCAAGTGAGTGGAACTGTTGCTTGTAATCTGCTAGTTTAGCTGGTATCCAACAATTACTCAGCTGGTTAAGAAAACTGTCAATTGTGATCTGCTAGTTAAGATGTTGTTTGGCAATCACTTAGTCTGTTGTTCAACAGTGGGTCTGCTGGTTAAAAAAGGGCGCGGGCATTGTTGACTAGGAAGTTTGACCGAAGCTTCAGTCTGCCTTGGGATTTGAGGAAACTAAAGCAAATGTTTTAAGATTTATCTTAAGATTTACATTCGGTTTGAACAAAATGTTCTAAGATTTATCTAGAGATTTATCTTCGGATTAAACAATTGTATTAAGACGCATAAAGCCTTACTTTAGTAAAGCAAACAGTTTTAAGATTTATCTGATGATTACATTTGGTTTAAACAAAATGTTTTAAGATTAATCTAGAGATTTATCTTCAGATTAAACAATTATATTAAGACTCAAAGTTTTACTTTGGTTTAAGAAAAATGTTTTAAGGTTTATCTAAGAGGTTTAACATTCAATTTAAACAACTGTGTAAAGACTCATTTCAAGTTTTACTCTAGTTTAACTAAAACGGTTTAAGACTTTTCTAAGGTTTACATTTGCATCAAGTTTGACTCAAGGCCTAAGCCTGCGCCTTAAGATCTACTAGAGTTCAACATTTAACATTGACCACTCGGTTAAGGCTTTAAACAAACGCTCTAAGATATATCTAAATCATGACAATTGCTTTGAGAACAAGCAATGCGTATAGCAATATCCTCATGGATCAGTAACTATCAGAGGTCGCTACATTACGAGAGAAAGCTTTTAACGGTTACCTTAATAAATAGAAGAAGTGAGAACATCGTCCTGTGGGTGTCACTGTCCGAGACCCCAAACATTACCCAGACTGAATACAAGTTGCAAAGATCGTTGGAAAGAGCTGTCGTAAATCGGATTGGCTGGAGTCACTCCGGAGCCTTCTCCAAGGCTACAGGGAGGCAAACGGAGGCCAGAGGAAGAGGGACGGGGATTCGAGACTGAAGACAGTATTTTCTGGGTGAGTATTTCCACACACAGTCTAATTAACGACACCTGGAAAACTTAGTGTGGTTTCAAAGCCCCTGAGCCAGGAAGTTACAGACCCTTTAAACGGAGGACTGTCAAAGGTCATTCCGGATCACTACCAGATGATTTGAGGATCAAATACAATTAATACCAGTCTCTCCTTTGCAGAAATAGATAACCTCATGTTTGTATCCTGCTTGATGATCAAGGGTGCTAATTTGTTGAGGACAAACTCCAGTTCCTCCACATTCATACGAAGTAATCCCTTGTACCCATGTTTGTCAGAAGCCTGAGAAATATTCATGGGCATTACATAATCAGTTGAAGTACACCACAATAAAAACATCCTACAACATCAGAACACCACAAACTAAAGATCAGATAGAGCAATGAGCGAGAACTGCATTATCTGTATCTGTTCAACTACCTAAATTATCTGTATCCGTATCTGTACTCGGAGTGGGTGGGGCCTAAACCGGAAGTGGGCGGACCGCGATCCAGAAGTTACGTAATTTGCCCGGAAGTGGGTGTGGCTTAAATCTGTACATTATTTTAAGTCTGAAATTGATATAATTGATCAGAATTAACTATATGTATTGTTTATTTGAAAACTATTTACAGAGCAGCCTCAGAATTCAGATTCAATGTTTTGATCACAATATTAAAGGCTGGGTTTTTCAGCCTTTTTTGAGCCAAGGTACACTTTGTTATTGAAAAAAATCACAAGGCACACCATGTGGTGGGGGGGCTAGTTACCAGCCTAACATAAAATCCTAACACCTGTCAGAACCTCCCAGACCAGAGTCACAAACCCCCCCAACATTCACCAGACCAGATGAACTCTGAGCTCATTGATGTCTGATAAAGGTAGCAGGTTGAATTTGGTCCAATCAAACATTTTTAACACTAAAACATATTGATCTGTCAGGACTGCAGCTGTTTACTAAGGCTCACTCTGTTTTAATAGTTTTATTGTAGAAACCTTCTCATCTGGTCACCTGACAATAAAGGATTAGATTTAGTTTACAGGTGACCTGATTAACTGTCTTTTTTTTAACCACATCAAATCACTTCAAACTGATTTTTTTTCACCTGTCAAAAAGTGATTGTAGCATCCAGTTTATCTGTAAAGGATTAAATCTGCCTTAAAATGACTTTATTTCTCTCCTGTTTATTTTATTATCCATGTTACAGGATGCAGGGCTCTTCATCATGTTTTAGTTAAACTACTTGTGGGTCTTTTTAAACATTAGAATTAATGTGAGTCTCTGAAAACAACTGTAAAGACGAATCTGATAAAGTCACTGACAGATCAATGTGTTTTAGTGTTGATGATCTGTTGAATTTTAAGCTGTCAGTCACGCAGCTGGGAAACACGGCGCGCGCTCCTATTCACTTTATGAATGACAGGCGCGCGAGCACGGCTGAGTTCACCTGACGCGTGACAGGTGGCAGATAACGGGACCTTCGTCCTTCAGCCAATGGGTCTCAGACCGGTTTTACGCAGACTTTTTTGCCAAATGCGCATCATCACACAGGAACAAAGCAAAATGATGATGATCCAACCCAGTGTCAGTAGACCCGCTGATCTACTGGTTTTATGGACCAGGCAGATCAAAGTATGAATTTTAAAAGTCTGGACTGTCGCTGGTCCACCGGGACACGATCGGGTCACCAGAGCGTCCAGGTTGACGTGGAGCCTCCTTCTCCTCCTCGTCGAACTACTCACTCACTGGGAGAACGCGTCCTGTCAGGACTGAAACCCCGCGGACTTTCCGTCTGCTCGAAGAACCGCTAGTTTCCCCGCCGCCGCTCCTGGTGGTCTGCGCGTACAGCTGTTCTGACCGAGCAGAACTAGCGGTTATGGGCACGGGAGAGGTCCGGGTGGCGGAGCTGGAGCAGGTTACTTTTGGGCCTGATGAGGGCCTGGATGAACGCCCTCCCCACATCCTCCTCTTTACAGCTGACGGGTGCGGGGCGCTCTGTGTGACTGGCCACTCACAGAGCGTGAACACAGTCAGTTGATGATTTCCTTCAGCACAATCACGAATAATGATGCGTTTTATTCGGATTCGGCTCGGACTCGTCAAAAATGCATTATCCGTACCGAATACTCGTCTGAAACGAGCATTCGGCTCACCCCTAGTATCTATATACATTTATTTCAACTCTAATTACCAGTAATTCGAACATACTGTGTGTACCAATGTTTCCGGAAAAAAAATTAAAATTCACCTCCATATCTTTGTGTAACAGGTAGAGCCCATGGTCGCATTGTCTCCACTCCTTTAACCGTCGTCTTCTCTTTTTGTTTCGTTCTTTATCAGTTAGAAGTAGTCCACAAACTATCGCCATTGCATTGGTCCGCCATGTTTGTTTACTCCGACACCCTAACCTTAAACCCAAGTTCTGCGAGATTTCACGTCTGATCTGGGAATGTGTGTGAAATCGGTTTGTGTGTGGTCGCACCACACACTGTAGGATTAGAACGGTCAGTGTCCGCCATTTTTAAAGGAAAAATTCTCGCCACGTGTGTGGTCTCTTGTGATTTAAAATTGGCCAACAATTTGAAAATCCTGCCATGTGAACCAGCCTTAACACAAAGGGACCATTTAGACTCATTTTGTATCTTTATTGTCTACAGGAAACCACAACACAACATGTATCCATATTCCTCACAAACAAGTCCAGTTGTATTCTCAATCTTAATTTCCACCTGTTCTCCTGGAATGCAAGAGTTAAAGAAGCCTGCAGTTTGTCCTCCTTTTCTCTGCGTCTAACTCCATGCTGGTGACCGATAACAGAAATGAACTGACTCCTGGCCTTGAAGTAGTGTTATGGCCGACACTTTTAAGTTATAAGCAGTGACAAAATAGAACTATTGCCTTACAGTCCAGTTACACCCTTATCTGAGATATCTCACCTATAGCATCAAGCAGGGGCGGCTCATTAATATGGGCGATTGGGCGACGCACTACCAAAGGAGAATGAATGAGATCGTTTTTTTTATACTTCTAATATCACGGCAGTTTGGATCTACCACTTTTGTCTGCTTGTTTATCTTGTCCAATCAGCTTGAAGCCTTGTTACTTTGTGTCCCGCCCCTTTCTGGGCGATTTCAGCCAGCCTGAGAATCGCCCCCAGTGCTCTCATAGACTGTAATATAAAAGTTTTTTTTCTAAAAACAGGGGCTATAGTGCATTGTCTATGGGTTCCGGTGGGGCTCGCACTTGCATGCTTTCGTCATCGTCACATCTTACGTAAAATCCAGCTAGCGTACATTTGACTGAGCTAGCTTAATCATAGCTATTTCTCCGAGCAACTCCGTTGTCTCTTAATCAGGGGCGTCAGAAGCAAAAAAAATGTGGGAGGGACACTTCCCCAAAGAAAAAAAATATTTGGCGTAGACGCTATTTTCTGCACTCTGGCGCATTTAACAAGATGTCAAACATCTATTTTACCTACAGTAATACAAACTGAACTCAGTAACTATTTCAGAGTCAGATTCAACAGGAAGTCTTCATTTTTAGCAGCTGTGTTCTCTATAACACCATCAGCTGGACTATTCAAATCTTAGAGAAAAGACTTAGGAAAACAAATCAGGGAAGTACAATGACCTGCAGTGGTTTCATGTCAGAACTAAAGATGTGAATACAGTGACAAACTCCATAGTTCAAAGACATGATAATGGTCTGCCATGTCTCCAGTTCTGGAAGGAACTCATTAGACAACCAGCTGTTCAACCCTTAACTAATCAGAGCTCTACCAGTTCTCTACTGGTAACCAGGTAAAGTTCAGTCCTGTTAGTACTGGTTGTTTTACAATGATGTCACTGACTGACTGACTGCAGCATCTTCCACTGAAATGACAGGAAAGTTTTAGTTTGTCGTAAAGTAACTCAGTCTGGCTGTAGCTGAACTACTGAAGTAGGGAACTGGTACAAATACTACAAAAAGTACCCACTACTGAAGAACGGATTCAACAGCATATCTAACTTCTAATCCAATGTTGAATGTGTGTTTCTTTTATTCTCGTTGATAATGAGAATACCAGCAGGTGGCGCTGGACTGAATCTGAATAATTTAACCTTTTAAACATTTAATTAAAAACCTCACCTCTTTGTTAATCCTGTTTTATATAATAATAATAATAATAATAATAATGTATTTTTTTCTAGCTCAAATAGTATTATTACTAGTCAAATAGAAAATACAGATATTCACAAGTATTTTGTTACTAGTAGAAATTCTATTTAAGGAAATCCAACAACTGAACTGATCTGAACTGAAACCAAATCCTTTGTAGCGTTTTGAAATAACTATTAGTTATTTTAACTACACCCTCTTCAATAACATTAGCTTATTTTTGGTTTATAATGAAAAGTGATAAACTGTCATTTAACCCTGATAATAGCTAATATTTATTGAAGGCATCTAGGTTCTTTGAAAGAGTACAGTGAATTGAAATACCTTATTAATAACGTGAAGCTGAGGCAGATAAAGATTGAACAATCGTTTAATTTGAAAAACCTAAGAACACAGACAGATAAGACAGTTTGAAAGTTTGATGTAAACACAATTAATATTCTTAAACATGTTGAGGATGTTAAAGATAGTTTAATTGTGAGTTTTAACGGACCGTAGCATATGTTTTAATGACTAGGGAAGTTAGTTAATTTAGTTAACCTAGTTGTGACTTTAAGAGTCAATTTAGGACTAATTTGAGTTGGAATGGGATTTAGTTTTGGCTTAATCTAGAGTGGAAGAATTAAGCTTTATCAAAGCAAACCTCTCGATCAGAAAGTGGTGTTCGCTCACTGAAAGGTGGACGCTCCTAGATCTGGCAGGCGTTGGTTTCTCCACGAGCTGAGGCTGGAGTCCCCAGACTCGGAGTGGTGGTCCTGGAAGGCGTGGCCGCCGAGGACCTCGCCGGACAGTCCATGGATACGTCCCGGTCAGCAAGGGAGGCATTTCAGCAGGCATGCTGAAGTCATTTCTGATCTCTCCCGTGGTGAGGGAGAGACTGAGAGGCCTTGTTCAAAGCTGATGAAGGTTCAGCTAAGATAGCAGCATAGCAGCTCCAACTGCTTTCAGGCTCAGCAAAGAGCAAGACTCTATGAGGACTGGACAAGACCAGACAAGACTGACTCGTACCGGCACTGAGTATTAGTTTTGAGACGAGTTATCTTAAATTTAACCAATCAGAAGATGTTAAGTGTACTAATCAGAACTGAGTTAGTGGAGTTGTGAATCGTTCTGATTGGACAAGGGACTGTGAGGGAGTTACCAAGTCACATGACTTCCGCCCGTTAAACTCACATTATAATGTAGAAAATGCATGAAAATAGCAGAGAAGCATTATAACACTTTGAGTGTGAGTGTGTAGGTGACCCTGAACAGGAACAACCAGAGAATGTTCTGTAAACAAGACATTACAGTTGGAACACCAGTCATTTGGTGTTAAAGAAGAGACTCCTTTACAGAGAGTGTTTCTTTAGACCAGCTAGTGTCCAGTTAAGGTCATCTGGGAGATGGACACTTGAAAGTGGACAGTTGGACACCTGTAGGGATCTTGATTCAGGTTAAAACATAATCCAAGAGTGAATGTATTCCAAGTTATTGGGAAAAAGATGGATTATTGTTGTGATGGACAACAGAGGTCAAAGGTCAGAGGATATAGCCTATTTGGTGAGGCTACACCTTAAACTAAGGTGGTCACTTTAGCATTTATTATTCAGACTGATATTCAGATATCTCAATCAGCTGTTCCAAGTAAAATCATAAAGTGTAATATTTCAGATATCTATAATACCATTCTGCTATCCACTCTGAACACTTCAGATAACTTCAATGTCATTCTTAGGACAAATTTAGTCACATTTCCCATTCATGTATATTATTGGGTTTGAAAAACAACCTCCACTAATCTATTCTTCCTGTCTGGAATAAACATGGTGGAGCTCAAATTGAATTCATACCATTTTAAGTAGTAATAATTTAACTGTACTAATGATGTCATTGTAAGTGGACTATTTCAGGCTAAAGAGCTTTATTTATGGATAAGAGGAATTAAATAAGTGACATCAACTATTTGAAAACAAATGTCAAGAACCTGATTGTTCTTAAGAAGACTGAAGATCTACCTATCACAAATGAAAATAGTACTAGCTTTTTTAATGTACTGTATGTTCAGATATTTAAATACATTACTGACAGCTGGAATAGTGTTTTTATCCAATTAAAATAAGTCATTTAACTAGTAACAGTTAAATTATAGGTATTTAAAGTGAGAGTTTCTCCTAAGAATGTAATTTTAGCTATTGTGGAAATCTTAATTTTTAATAAGGAAAATAGATTTGATCAGGATAAAATACGGATGTAATATTACTGATGATCTTTAATGTTCTCTTTTGTAAAATAAGCAACCGTTCTGTTTAAATGTTACATGTCGATCCCCAAATTAAGTACCGGTACTTATTACTTATTATTACTTATTTTATTTAGATGCATTCACATTTTTATTAGAGAACATGTGATTATCTGGGGATTTACCTCTCTGGTCATTCAGGTTTTTTGGGTTTTTTTTTTAACCCCGTGTCCTGTCCGGCTGTGGAGCAAACAAAATGATTATCTGGGGATTTACCTCCTCATTCAGTTCTTATTCCTGTCCCTCTCCAGTCTGGACCTGGACTAAGCCTCCGGTTCTGGTCGACCTGCTTCAGGTTCGGTTTGCTTGGTTCAGGTAGGAGGAGGGGCGGTGCAGCGGGTGAAGCGCTGACTGGTTACAGCATGAACACCTGAGCTGCACTGGATCGGAGCTCACGCGCTTTAAAAAAACAAAAAACCCGCAGCTTTTTTCACGCGCGTCTGTTGTCTTTATTGACAACCCGTCCTGGCAATCACTTTGATCGGTTTTGTACCGGAGCAGTGTAACCTGGAAAACATGGAGTGGACTTCAGCGATCTATGTAAATTTTAATGAATCAAGTGGAATGGATTTCTTTGAGAACAACCGAAAGAGCGCAAAGCGACTCGGTAAATGTGGGGGGGTTCAAATGCCTGATTTTACAAAGTGGGGGGGACACGTCCCCTCCTGACATAATGGTTGCGACGCCCATGTGTGATTCTAAAGGGGGCCGGTCTGAGGCCTGAAACTCCAGGCTGAACATGAGTCCCACTCTGGCCCTGCCCACATACACATTATAAACCAGCTAAAATATTATGAGGCATTTTGACTGAGTTGTTATTATTCTACAGCAGTTTTTGTAAAAACCCTTCACAATAAGAGAACTGGGAAAATTCAGTGCATGCTTAGCCTTCAAACAGGGAAATATAATTCCTGTCTTTGAGTGCTCCTGTATTTTCATTGTTTTTTGTCTTAAACCTTCATTGGTTTAAACCTCACAGCTTGTCAACACTTCACACCTCCAAGCACATCATAATGGAAAACAACAGCCAAGTGAGCCATAAGTCAGATGGCTCTGCGGGTCTTCAGTATCTAGAAGTTTAGAGGATTAAATAAAGCTATTGTGGGTGTTTGTCGGAGATGGATCACGATGTTGCAGGTTAAAGCTGAACTCTACCTGCTAACAGGGCACATTTCCAGAACTTGCAGGCAGTTCTGCTTGAAAATAATGGTCTTCCATGTGTGCTCTAACTGGATGCAGTCCTAACAATCAGTGTTGCTGCTCAAAGGGGTTCAAGAAATACAATTTAATGCTGCTGTTGTGAACTATGTACAACAAGTGGCATACAGGAAGGAAGCCATTCAGACTAAACATTGTTTTTTCAGCTTTATGCAGAACAATTTATATTCTCCAAATTTTGCAGGAGTTGCTTCTGTTATTGTAGCTGTTATTGTAGCTAGTTCATCAGTTTTGCCTTTAAACTAGTGGCTACAAATGAACTAGGTTAAACATTTTAAATGTGCCAAAAATATTGACATCAATGTTGGTGATATAACCCCAAAATGTTTAAAAAGCTGCATTTTTATTTTTATTATTATTATTTTATTTATTTATCCCCCCCCCCCTAAAAAGCAGCATTTTTAGACAAAATACCAGGAGTACCATCTGGGGCTTTGTTTACTGGTGCAGCTACAGCTGAACAACACCAAGACCATGGAGATGGTTGTGGACTTCAGAAGAAGGAGGTCTAAACCAGTTCCTGTGACTCTCAGAGGAAATGATGTAGAGATTGTCTCCAGACACAGGTTCCTGAGAATACAGCTGGACAGCAAGCTGGACTGGACTGCTCACATGGAGACGTCGTACAAAAAGGGACAAAGCTGTCTATATTTATTTGAATGGTTGAGATCCTTTAACAACTGCAGGCCTTTATTGTGCTCGTTCTACTATATTGTGGTGGCCAGCTCCCTGTTCTTTGGTGTAGTGAGCAGGAAGCCCTCACAGCAGAAAAGAACAGGATTAATTAACTGATCAGGAAGGCTGGCTCCTCATATGGAGCACAACTGGACACCATTCAGCAGGATTCAGACGTTAGAATGCATTTAATACTGAACTCAATGTTCAACCCCTCCCCCCCCCCCCCCCCCCCCCACACACACACACACACACACACACACACTACACAACACCCCCCACCCAATAAACACTCTGGGGGTTCTACAGAGAAGCTCCTCCAGCCAGCAGGCATTAGGGTGTCAGATTAACGCCTTAATTACAATTAATTAATTACAGCCCTAATTAACGCGTTATGTTTTTTAATCGCGTTAATCGCATTTTTAATCACTTGACCGTTTCTGCATGCGGTCTGCTGCTGCAGTGATGTGTGTGCGCTGAGCTGGTCTCTCAGTGTTTGTGTGTCACTGAGCAGTTCTTGTGTTTATATATATTTATTAGAATTTTTTCCTTTTTTTATATACACAAACAAACACAAACAAAAAAACAATCCCAAACCCCTCCTGTCACTACAGTTACTCTTATACAGCACAGCCCATGCCTTGCATGGTGCAAACAAGACTAAAATGTTGTACTGAAGTCCTGATAAAAATAAATTCTGAACTGCTGTCATTCATCAAAAAAAAATTAAATAAAAAATGAAAAAAGAAAGAAAGAAGAAGATAAAAGAAACGTTATAGCCCGACATGTCAAGTATCCTCCACCTGAGTCGCTGGTTGATCAAAAAAGATTAAAAAAGGTTTCCAAACTCTTAAAAACTTCTGCTCAGATCCTGATGTGTACCTGAGTTTTTCTAATTTCAGGTTATAGATCATCTCCCTTATCCATTGAGTCACTGAGGGCGGGGCAGCATCCTTCCACCTTAACAGTATGAGAAGGCGCGCCAAGAGGGTTCCAAAAGCAATAATCCTACGACCCCCCACTGGGAGTTGTAAGCCCACTGGGGCAACCCCAAACAATGAAATAAAAGGGCACTGAGCAGCTCTGTGAGGCTCAGAGCCCCTCACTTTCAGGAAGTGATCACATGACCTACGCGTGATGCCAAGACAAAACAAACACAGCTGATGTCAGTGTTATGACACTGGCGTCACCTTTTAGAGCGCTATTTATCTGAACCCGCTGCAACAGGAAGTGCAAATAAAACGACCTGCTCATTTCATGAGCTACTCGACCGGAACCGACGACCACCGCCAGTCCAGCACAGCTGATCACTGATTACAGTAGTACACTAACTGTCAGCCGGTTCGGTGTGAAATCGGCCGGCTGGAAGCTTCCACCGCTTGTCGAGCACAGCGCTGATCACTGGTAGTAATCTACACTGAGTGATCTGATGGACTACAATGGTTTATATTCAAAATAGCAGCGCAGGCACGACGTGGCACAGCGCTGATGTCTCCGGTGTATTTCGGCCTTAACTATCAGCTGATCCGGTGCGCGACCGACTAACTCACAGCTTCCACCGCTTGTCCAGCACAGCGCTGACCACTGGTTACCAGTAGTACACCACTGGACTGCCGGTGTTATGAGCCGGTCCAGTCAGCGGTGCCTGACGGAAGACATGCACGTAGTTTGGGGGGGTGCGGGGGGGACATGTCCTCTGCTCGTTTTTAAAGTCAGTTTTGATCCCTGTAGTTTTTACTGTCTAAAACAATGTTGCACTATATTAAATGGATACTGGCTGTTGTTTTTAGGTGTAGGTTTAATATCATGGCTCTGTTTAAGCAGTTCAGCCCCTCTTCTCCACCTCCTCCCACCCCTGTATTCAAATTGTGCCCCCCCCCCCCACACACACACACACTCCTTTGAAATTTAAATGTTATTCTTGGTGAAAAATCTAATCAAATCAAATCAAACTTTATTTATCGAGCACATTTCCTGCAGAAACACAAAGTGCTTTACAGCAGATAAAACAGAACCTAAAATCAGATGAGGAGTTAACAGAGCTGCTGCAGACTGAGTCCACTGACCAAAGTAATGGTTACACTGGGACTGAATCTGTTCAAGTTTGTTAAACACAATAAATGACTTCATAAAGACACTTTATGTTGTTATATATCAATCTATTGGTCTGACACAATCATTTAATGAATTTAAATGACAATAACTGAAGATGAGTTGTAAATAAGAAATTTGTTCTTAATCTGTTTTTGCCACTTAAATAAAGGTTTTATGATGACTTTCTTTAGCAATTTCTGTAGATGCAATAAAAAATGTGATTATTAGATTAATTAATTACAGATCATAATTAATCGCACAATTTTTTAAATCACATGACAGCACTAATTAGACTATTTAAAACATAATGTCAGAAAGAAAAAAATTATTTTAAGCAGTACCCTCAGAATCTTTTGCTGAATGTAACAAATTAAATTCCTGCTAGAGCAGGGGTTGCCCAAACTTTTTCACCCTGTGAGCCACTTTTATATTGAGCTGGTCAACGCAATGTACCCACCTCATATGGTTGCCTCTCCATCCATCCATCCATCCATCCATCCATCCATCCATCCATCCATCCATCCATCCATCCATCCATCCATCCATCCATCCATCCATCCATCATCTGTGTGAATTTTTAAGTTAGAAACTATATTTTTGTAACCTAAAGAAGCTGTAAATGGTCTTTTCATGGCTAAGTCATGGCATTTTATACATTTTATATTTTTTCCCTATATTTTCAGAACTTTGCCATCAAACTCAACCATGATCTTGAAGACATGCAGATAATTGTCTTTGGGCCATAAATCATCTATTTAATAGATTAAAAGCTAAATGTTTTGCAAAATTAATGTTTTCATGTTAGCCACAATGCTTCAGTTTAAAAATGTGAATGACTTTATTTTTGAGTATTAAAAAATCTTGGTGTTAGTTATCCAAACCCCTGTGCTTTTTATGAGGATCATAATGGGACAGTTTTTAATCTGTTTATCCTTCCCAACAATCAGCTGACTAATTGAATAATTGCGCACTAATTACAGCCAAAATGTCAAATGCACTCATTGATTTTTAATAAACATAGTTAATTTTCATTTATTCACGTTAAATATGAGCTTATATTGTTGCCAGCAGGAAAATGTTAAAATAAATTGGTTATTAATTTTTTAAAATGAGACATGATACTTTTCAGGGAGAGATTCTTTTCTTCAAGGCAACATTTGAAAAGAAAATTATTAAAAAGTAAGTTTAGTCTGATTTGTTTTTCATGCTATAAGTCAGTTTTGACATAAGGGTTGTCAGTAGGCTGACGGCGTCATTGACAAGAATATGGGCTGCTGTCAGAGATACAGTCTGTCATATGAGTCAGAACCTTCAAAAGTATCTGTCCACCTAATCCATCAACTTAAACTCAAAAAGACTCAATGAGAGCCTGACCAAAAAACAAAATCATATAAAGATTCCTTCAGGAGAAATGGTCCAACCACACCATCAGTAAGTGCTGACTGCTCTTATTCTGATCTTAATCCTTCCACACTGCTGATGCAAAGTGTATGACACATTCAAGTCATCTGAAAGGAGTTACACACAGGAGAGCAAGCATTAAATGTATGCATGAGAAATGACAGGCTGAGCACCAGCTGTAGAGAAGGTAAAGACTTTCTGCCCATCAGTGCAGAACTAACCGTTTTCTTTTTAGGTAAATGTTAGGACTGTTTTCTCCTCGTTTTTTTTCTTCTCTTTTCATAGCATGTTCCATTTATCTGGATGCAGTAACATTTTATTAAAACTCAAATTAAAGAATATTCACACCATATAGTATGTAGAACATATAATAGTGGTATATTTGTTCAAATAAAATCAGTTTCTTCTTTTCTTTTATGTTATGCTGTTTTTTTCAAGGCTATAGAAAATTAATTACTAACTATTCTCCTTCATGAAACCCTGACAAGAAATTCTGACCTTGAAACTTTAAAGCAGAACATGTCCTTCCATGTTTTCTTAATGCTGAACATTTTATAGATCTCCATCTTTCTCACCTAGTCTGCTCAGCTCAGTTGGAAGCACCTGGAGGAGATTCATGTCCCAGGGAAAGTATTTGTCAGTAACAGATCAGCTGGTGCTGCTGTGGTGGCAGGTATCTCCATCACCCCAGTGGTGCCTTTCCTCCCCTCCATTGATCAACTCTGTGTCTGGCTAAGTGGGCTCTGGAAACACATCTGCTGCCCACGAGAGACCCTTTAACAAACGGGGAACTGTGTAAAGATCTATACTTAAAGCTCTGTGGAGGCCTGGCAGATTGCTCAGATTGAGTGTAGGTGCTTTATTCCCAGCTTTGAGGCCCATCTGCTCAAAAACAAAGAATTGTCTGAATAAGATTCAGGCACCTCCTCTGCTGTAGCTGCTGAACTCTGCATTTCATTGGAATACCCTCTTCTGTCACACTACCTGTAACAGACTTGTTCAAGATTGCAGAAAAGTTATACAATACACACTACACCTGCACTCCATATACAGGCCACACATCCCTCAAAAGGCACCACTGAGCCCATTAAACTGGGTGTAATAATCAAATTTCTTTCTTTTCCGCAGCATCTGTCCAGCTGTTTGGTATTTGCTGACATTACTAGAAAATGGCTGAGGTAAAGTTGATTAGTGACTAAATTGGACAAAGCTTGACTGCAATCTTAGTAAAGCAAAACCCTAACTTTAAAATATACACATTTCTTTTGTCTTCATTATAATTTTTAACATGCGACATGTGAGTGAGGACAGAAATGGCCCCTATGAATATACGGTTTGTCTTCATTCCCTGGAAACCTTCATGTGTGCAGACTACTATAAAAATGGTTATTTTGTTTCTTGCATCTCACCCAAAACATTTAATACTAGGGATGCCTCGATACCACGTACTCATTAAAGTTGGCCGATACCAGGAACCGATAACCAGGCTGCGGTAAAAAGGAGGCTTCCCTTCAGTTCTGTTGTAGTTTTCTAGATTGGGGGATAGGGGGAGCGGTTGAGCTAAAAATGAACAGTGTGGTTAGGAGTGAAAATTGTGCAATAATTTCACAGAAAATGTTTATTTTTCACCTAAAAGGGTTCCCCCAGTGCCTGGCGGACCTGTACCCTCGGCAGGCTAAGCCTTAAAACTCCAGTCTGTACCAGATTAACAGCCGAAAAGCAAAGCTAAGCAGCTAACAGCGGCAAATGGTGGCTTACGCGGTCGAAACTAAAACAAATTGAGCTAGTTCAGCCCTCTCTGGTCATCTCTCTCTTTCAGGTTGTAGTCTGTGTGACAGGAAAAGCGAACGTGGATTTTGTTTTATTACTGGGGCTGCAGTAGCTCTGTAGGTAGTGTTGTCACTGCCCGATCTGTAACCGGAAGCACAATTAGTTCTGTGCATGCACGAAACCTGTCACTTTCTCTTTTTGCCAATTTAGCGACATTCAAGCCGAGTAGCTCTCTGTTAGCCCTTAGCTTTTACCAACAGCGTAGCATTTTCTCGAGTGCTCGGACCATTTAAACAATGGATACCTACGTGTATAAACATTTTAATACATTATTTATGTATATAGATTTAATATATACTTGTTAGCACCTTAAAAGATACTCTGAATCGTAACTACCATAAAATACTTCAGTGCGATTCTGCACATGCGCAGAACCGATCGTGTAGACCTGAACTGTACCATCCGACCTTGCGCATGCACATTAAGGATCGGGCCGTCCAGATCCATAACTCCCTTTTATTTTTTATTTTCTTCAACATTGTATGAAACGTCATTATTGTAAACTTTTTAATAAATACTTATTACTGTTAACATCTTAACTGATACTCTGACCCGTAATTACCGTAAAAAGCTTCAGCGGATGTACACTCATTTCGCACATGCCCAGAACCGATCGGGTTTCCGTTATGGATCGGACAGTGACAAGCGTTAATGCAACCTTTAGGAAGCGGCTACCAGCGGCTAACCACACGAATGAAACTAAAACAAAGTGAGCTAGTTCAGCCCTCTCTGTCATGATCCTGCCTCTCTGCATTGCTGCACACCACCTAACCATGCTCACCTGTTGCCTGTCTGCTCATGATTGCCTGTCTAATCATCTCCACCTGTGCTCCCCAGGATATAAGCTCCCTCAAGCCACAGCTCTGTGCCAGATTATCTGATGCTTTTGCAGACGATACTCCAGCCTTATCAAGCCAAAGTCAAGCTCTTTAAACATTTTTACCCTGTTTTTTGCTCTCAGGACTCCAGCCCTTTGCCTGCTCCTGCCTGCTTACCCCACAGATCTGGATCTCCTGGTTCTTGACCCTTGCCTGATCTCTGACTCCTCTCTGCCTGCTGGACCTTGGTGCCTCCCTGCTCTCTGACCCCACGTGTACCCACCTGGACCGTTCACATGACCACACCTCCTCTGTCCTCC
>SSNR01000276.1:798159-815486 GCA_006937965.1 Callopanchax toddi | reverse complement strand
AAACACTGCCTTTGGAAATAAAAACGCTTTGCACATGCATTTAAACGCACATTAAAACACACTAGAAACCATATTACAATAAAACTGAAATTTACAGAGTTGACATTGAACGCACCTCGTCGCCTGCTGTAACTAAACGGGAGAAAAGACGTTCATCTTCTTAATTACTCTGGCTTCACACAATCATCAGCTTGAGATCAGAACACAAGAAATTCACCCCAATAACTTCAGTCCTTAAGAACAGCGCCAACATGAAGCACAACTACGGTGAGCACATTTTACTTTGTGTGTGTTGCTCAAAAATCGGTTCGTCTGAACATTACTTCCGCTTCATTGAGTTCCGACTCGCAGCATTAATTTAAAGAGAACAACATAGGAATCGATAAAAATATATACACAGGTTTAAACATGAAATAAATTCACTGTCAGTTACACTCCCACCAAATCATTTCTGATTTCCTTTAAAGCTAAAACTGAGTGCTAAAAATAAACATAAAGAACCTCACATTTAGAAACATGGTGGAGTGACTGAAATAAATCCTTTCATTAAGCTTCTAGTAAAGTGACTGTTTTCTGAATAGGTCTCTCAAGATAGGTAGGTTTTGTAGTGCGCTTTCCTTCAGTATTGAGCGTTGAGTCACCGACCAACAACTTGACACTTCTTACTTGGCCATCCTGACCTGGATAAACGTCTATGATCCTTGCCATTTTCCACTGACAACGTGGTGCAGAATCATCCTTAAGAATCACAATGTCATTGACTCTTGCATTTCTCCTTACTTTGTTCCATTTTTGTCTGCTCTGAAGATTTAACAAATATTCCCTTTTCCAACGTACCCAGAAGTTGTTGGCTAAGAACTGTACTCTACGCCATCGTTTTTGGAGATACAGATCTTCCTTGATGAATTGTCCAGGAGGTGGAGCAATGATGTTTGACTTCATAGTCAAGATGTGATTAGGTGTTAGTGGTTCTAGATCAGACGGATTATGCAAATGTTCTGTTGTTAATGGCCTGCTGTTAACAATTGCCATGACCTCATAGAGAAAGGTTCTCAAGGAGGTGCTGTCGAGCCTTCTGGCTGATTGATCAAGAATGGAGGTAAGTACATTTCTTACAGTGCGAATTTGACGTTCCCAAACACCACCTTGATGACTTGCAGATGGTGTGTTCATGACAAACTCACATCCAAGTTTCTTGAGCTGCTCTTCGTCCATCTCTCTCATGGCTTCAGCAAACTCACGCCTTGCACCAATAAAGTTGCTGCCTTGATCACAGCGGATCTGTCTGACCATTCCACGCAATGCAATGAATGAGCGCAGGGCATTAATGAATGCATCTGTTGTTAAATCCTCGAGCATTTCAATGTGTACAGCTCTGGAACACATGCAGGTAAGTAACAATCCATAACGTTTAAGTTCCTTTCTTCCATCCTTGACATAGATGGGTCCAAAACAGTCCATCCCACAGTACGTGAATGGTGGAGTTAGTTCTGTGCGTTCCTGTGGGAGGTCTGCCATTCTTTGTTTTTCAGTGCACCGTCTAAACTTTCTGCATTTTGTGCAGTTGTAAATGTGAGAAGAGACTGCTTTACTGCACCCAAGGATCCAAATACCATTGGCTCGCAACTCATTAAGAGTCATTCCTCGCCCTTGGTGTTGCACTCTTTCATGATAATGTTTGATAAGTAGTGCTGATATATGACTTTCTCTTGAAAGGATTGCTGGGTGTCTTATATGAGGGTGAAGGCTGGATTGTGTCAAGCGTCCGCCAACTCTGAGTACGCCCTGCTCATCCAGGAAAGGGTTCAACTTGTAAAGTTTATTTGACTTGTTTGTTTGTTTGATTTGCTTGAGTTCCTTTAATTCTTCTGAAAGGTATTTAGCTTGATCTATCTTTATCAGAAAAACTTCGGCCTCCTTCCGCTCCTCCAAAGAGGTTGCTTTATTGGACCTTGGGCTCTGGCCTTTAGCCTCCTTTGCTTTTCGTTTCAGAACTGCAATAGCACGTACTGCCTTTGTCCAATCTGAAAACTTGCCAAGACGATCTAGCAGTGATCGTTCTTTTTTTGTTTGAACATTGTGAACATGGATTTTTCGTAGCTCTGCATCATTTTCTGATATTTCTCCCACCATGATCTCACTACATGGAAGCCTTTGCTGCCACAGGAAATCTGGACCTCTAAACCAGTTTGAAGACTTGAGCTGTCCTGCTGTGAGGCCTCTGGAGGTGTGGTCAGCAGGGTTCTCTTCAGAAGCCACGAACTTCCATTGTTCAGGATTAGTGCTTTCCTTGATGCGTTGAACACGATTTGCTACAAAAACGTGGAACCGTTTGGCATCGTTGTTGATGTAGCCAAGGACCACCTTTGAATCAGTCCAGAAGTATTCCGGTAGATCTTCTATTTCAAGTTCTTTTTGGAGCAAGTCACTTGTACGCACTGCTACTACTGCAGCTGAAAGCTCAAGCCTTGGTATGGTTGTAATCCTTGAGGGAGCAACCCTTGATTTTCCCATGACAAGGGAACAGTGTACTTCTCCAGATGTACTAATAGCTCTTAGGTATGAGCACACTCCATAGCCTGAGGAGCTAGCATCAGAGAAATGATGTAGCTCATAACTCTTGACTTCACCAAGGCTTGATGGTTTGTAACATCGTTGTACCTTTATGTTGGCTAAATCTTTGAGATCTTGCAGCCAGGATTCCCACTGAGGCCACATATGATCTGGAAGAGGATCATCCCAGCTGACCTTCTCTTGACACATTTGCTGCAGGATTAGCTTTCCTAACAGGACGAAAGGTGCCACAAATCCAAGTGGATCAAAGACGGAAGCGACTGTGGATAAAACTCCTCTTCTGGTGAAAGGATTTTCCTTCACCACCACTCTGAACTGGAACTCGTCCGATGTGACGCACCACTGTACCCCCAGGGCTCTCTCCATATATGGCTCTCCGAGAGCCATGTCCAGATCATTTGATCCTCCACTGCATTCTTCATTTGGAATAGAAGACATCACATGCATATTGTTACAGATGAATTTATGCAACCTTAGGTTTCCGGTACTGCACAGCTCTCTGGCTTCCTTAACCAACTGGATTGCATTAGCTTCAGTTGATACACTTGTCAAACCATCATCAACATAGAAATTTCTTTCTATGAAGCGAACGGAACGTTCACTGAAGTTTTCCTTTGCTGTTGCAGCAAGGTGTTTTAGTCCATAATTAGCGCAACCTGGCGAAGAAGATGCGCCAAACAAGTGCACCTTCATGCGATACACAGATGGTTGTGACTCTAAATCTCCCTGCTCCCACCAGAGGAAGCGGAGGTAATCTTGATCCTCTGTCTTCACATGAAATTGGTGGAACATGCGTTCTATGTCGCACATGATGGCTATTTGTTCCTTGCGAAAGCGACATAAAACACCAACAAGAGTGTTTGTCAGTTCTGGACCTGTCAACAAATGATCATTTAAAGATGTACCTTGAAACCTCGCAGAGCAGTCAAAGACGACACGTATTTTTCCAGGCTTCTGCGGGTGATAAACACCATGATGTGGGATGTACCATGCTGGACACTTATGGAGCTCTGCTTCTGGGACCTTCTCAGCATCTCCACTGGCTATGGTCTCTTCCATGAAGGTTGTGTAATCCTTACAATACTGTTTGTCCCGTCTCAATTTCCGTTCCAGGCACTTCAGGCGATGAACAGCACACACCATGTTGTTAGGAAGCTTAGGTTTTTCTGTCTTAAATGGCAGAGGCATCTCGATATGACCATCATTTTTTTGTCTGATTCCTTCCTTGAGCTTAGCCAAAAACTGTAGGTCATCTTGAGAAAGATGGACATCTTCTGCAACTCTCTCATTGAAATCCGATTCAAGTGCTCTTATTATGTCAGATGACACAACTTCCTTGATCTGCGTTCTACAGACATAGTGCACTTCTTGCTTGTGGTTTGAGGAATGTTGAAGAAATGGAGTTACCTGTTTTGTGACAACTTGGTGGCTCACTCCAATAGAATCTACACAATCCAAGTATGGGCTGCCATATCCAATTACACTCCAGCCTAAATCTGTTCTCTGTGCGAATGGTTGACACTCTTCACCAGACACAACTTCTCTTGGAAGCAGAGCTTGAGGACAGTTGTAGCCAATTAACAGGCCAATATCACAGCTTTGTTGAGGAACCAACTTATCTGCAACATGCTCTAGATGTGGCCATGCCCTTGCTGTATCTGGTGTAGGAATATGATCTCTATTTGCAGGAATGAACTTTCTTGTGTAGGTCGTAGGAAGAACTATTTTCTTTTCAGAATAGAACCCTCTAACTTGCAAACCAGAGAGCCTTTGACATGGAATAATTGCATTTTCAGAAGCCATTGTAGATAGTTTTAGTCTGACCTGTTCTCCTCTTCTGTTGAGAGACCTTGCTGTCTCCTCAAGAATGAAGGTTGTGTCACTCTGTGTATCAAGGAGTGCATACACAAGGGTTTCCCTTTCAGGCTCATTTGTGGTTGAAACCCATACGGGTATGATTGTAGATGTCTGAGTGTTTGTATTGTCATGCTGGACTCGGTTAGATGTCGCTTCACTTAATGGTCTTTGTCCCCTTTCTTCATAAGACTCCTTGTTCCTTTCATTAAAGCCTTCTCTTTGCTTAGCTCTTTCAGCTTTCGGTACCTTCTGTTCTTCCTTTTTATCCTCGTGTAGGCAAGTTGGATGCCTTTTCTGACAAGAGCTGCATGTGCTTCTGCTCACGCAGTCCCTAGACCAATGCCCAGGCTTGAGACAACCGAAGCACAGCTTCTTATCTTGAACAAACTTGTGTCGCTCTGATATTGGTCTTTCCAGAAATCTGTAACACTTGTATAGACCATGACCTGGTGTTTCACAGAAGACACAACTCATGGTAGCAACCTTCTCATCACTGTTTGTTATCAGAACCTTGGCTGAGGTTTCTCGATTTCTTTGTGTCTTGTCTCTATCCCCATCACCTGGTTTTAGGGCATAAAGGGACGTCACTGGGTTGCAAGCAATCTTTGCTTCCCTTACAAGAAACTGTACAAACTGACTGAAACTTGGAAATGTACCAGTTTCTTCTTCTATCGCTAGAACCTTTCTGTTCCACCTGGAAGTCAGCCAATCAGGAAGCTTAGCAAGGATTTTTTGGTTCTCATTGCAGTCATTGAGGACTTCTAGACCCTTAATATGACTGACAGCAGCTTCACAGCTACGGAGGAAGTCCACAAACTCTCGAAGTTCTAGACTGTCCTTGGATCCTATCTTTGGCCAGGCATTTAGCTTATCTCTGAAAGCCTTGGCAATAAGGAAAGGGTTTCCAAACCTTTCTTCTAAGATGTCCCATGCTGCATGATAGGCTGACTCTGTGCCCAACAAAAAATAATTTTCTATAGCTTTTTTGGCAGGTCCACTAACATACTTGCATAAGTAGTATATTTTTTCAGATGCTGGTATGTTTTTTCTGTCTATCAAGGTTTGAAAGGCGGCCTTCCAGTGTTTATAGTTTAGTGGGTTACCGCTGAAGGTGGTCGGCTCTGGCATAGGAAGACGACTTGCACTGATAGATTCTGCTAACACCTTTGCTAGTGATGCAACACTGTCATTATTGTGCTGTGGTTGTGTCACAGTTTGTTGTGGAGCAGGCAATTCTGTTAGTGTGGCACTTACATGTTTGTAACTGTCTTTCTTAGTTTCTGGTTCAAAGCTGCAATCATGTAGTATTTGCTTCATTTCTTCTTCTGAGTCTCTGTCTTGCTCATATACTTGCATGGATGCTCTTGCAGCTCTTAACTGTTTTAGTGCTTCCAAACGTTCCAATTCTCTGCGCTTGGCTTCCAAGGTCTCTTGTCTAACAGAATTTTCAGCCTGAAGCTTCACTTGTAGCTGTGCTTCTTCTTCCTCCATCTTTAAGCGTCGCCTACAAGCTTCAGCTGCTTGTTCTGCAATCTGTCTTTTATGTTCAGCTTCCAGTTTCAAAAGTTCTTCTTGTTGACACTGTTGTTTATGCAGGATTTCTAAAGTTGCTTCAGCTGCAGCAACCTTAGCGGCAGCTTCTTGTCTGCTTGCAGATGTCACAGTAGAGTGTTTAGAAGAGACTCTTGATGAGGCTTGTGTCTGATGAGATGGACTGGAAATCCATGAGCGAAAACTTGATTTATAGGACTTCTCAGACAGTAAAACAGATTCAGTTTCATTCAACGGGTTTTCTTCTGCTTGGTGACCTTTTGGTGTTTTTCCTCTCAGTTTATGAGTTGCAGTCTTGATAATATTTCTTGTTATTGCCTCACAAGTATCAATTCTGCGCCGTGCATTGGTGTCTGGGCTGTCTACTTCACGCCAGCTTTCATACACAGCATTTAGTTCACTGGAAGCTGTATTGATATTGTCTATGATGGCTTCCAGCTTCTCATCTGAGCATTTAATAGAAAGTGAATGTTTTGCATCTTTAGCTAGAACTTTCCACTTGTCATAGTTGACCTTGAAACTTTGCTCAAGTTCTTTCAATCTCTTGTCATGCAGGTTTCTCCCCCTTTCGGTTAATTTTCGTGGTCGATTACTTTTGCGTGGTTCGGTTATTTTTTCTGGCTCTTGTAGATGTTCACTTGTTGATGGGTGAGCATGTGAACTTGCTTGGGGTTCTTGTTCAACAGGACCTTTTTGTTGTGATGAACTGCAAACTGGAGCATCTTGCAATGATGTGGTGACATTTTTCAACTCCTCACTAACATCCCTCTGAGATACATCTGCCACTGACATGTTTAAATTTTCAGTAACTTTGAAGAATCATGAATAATCAATCAGATTGCTTCCTGGATTAGATCATCATACTCAAAAACTCTTAATCAGCTCTTAAATTACTTTGGTGAACCAACTAAAGGAAACCAAATAAGTGCTTATGAGTGGTGTATTCACCTACTGTACCATCTTAATGTTATCTTAAGGTTTCCTCTAATTTGTGTTACAGACTTCACAAGTAACACCCATACATTCAAATAATGAATTAGCCTAAATGCATATCACCAACAGAAATGAAAAACAAATATATTCAGTCTTTGATTACCGGTACTTTTAACCATAACTCTGTTCTCAATGCACTTAGGATTCCTTTACTTGTACTTATTTGAATCCCGCATCACAGGTGGTCATCTGTGCAGCTCATGAAGATATGTGTGTCTTCCTCTTGATTGAGATGTTCAAACATGAAAGGATGTCTTTGGTTGGTGGCAGGAGCTCAGGACATCACTCACAGACACCTTGGACTGGGTTGTGTTCCCTTCCTTCTTGTCCACTCGCATGGAGCAGCAGAGTTCTCACTGTTACTCCCATCAGTCACCACGAGTACAAGTTCTTGGATTTTAACTGATGGTTTATTCCAAGTTGCCAACAGGGTCACTCAGTGTTGCCATCGTGAGAACTTAAAGAAACATTAAAATATGAAAATATAAAATTAGCCACTTGACAGTATCAAAACAGAAATATTTGTCACTTTGACTCACTTTTACATGTTCAGTTAACACAAAATACTGCAGTTTGCTACTATGTGCAATACAATGCAATAAACACTGCCTTTGGAAATAAAAACGCTTTGCACATGCATTTAAACGCACATTAAAACACACTAGAAACCATATTACAATAAAACTGAAATTTACAGAGTTGACATTGAACGCACCTCGTCGCCTGCTGTAACTAAACGGGAGAAAAGACGTTCATCTTCTTAATTACTCTGGCTTCACACAATCATCAGCTTGAGATCAGAACACAAGAAATTCACCCCAATAACTTCAGTCCTTAAGAACAGCGCCAACATGAAGCACAACTACGGTGAGCACATTTTACTTTGTGTGTGTTGCTCAAAAATCGGTTCGTCTGAACATTACTTCCGCTTCATTGAGTTCCGACTCGCAGCATTAATTTAAAGAGAACAACATAGGAATCGATAAAAATATATACACAGGTTTAAACATGAAATAAATTCACTGTCAGTTACACTCTGGTCATCTCTCTCTCTCTAGTCGTAGTCCGTGTGACACAAAAGGAAAACGCGGATTTTGTTTTATTACTTGGGCCTCTGTAGCTCTGTAGGTAGCGCTAATGCAGCCTCTAGGTAGCGGATAGCTCAGACTGCCATTCGCTCAGGGCCTGGGGCCCTACAGCAAACCCACTTGGACAAAATGCCTTGTAAATCTCGTATGGTACTGTTCTTCCACACGTTTTAGAAATAGTTTAACAGTTTTGTCATTAAATACATGTTTCTTGCCACTTAAATGTTTTATAATTTGTTAATAAAACAATATAGTCTTTGTTTTGCAAAGAATGTGAAAATACATCAAATCAACAGACTGTTCCAAATAAGAACAAATCTTATGTGATTGTTTGAAATTGATTTACATAATTAGCAGGCGGATGTAGAATCATTCTGTATATTTTGTTAGTTCTTCACTCACCTGTGTAATATTTTTCTTGGTTTTATAGAATATTTCCAGGCTGTTTCTGTGTTTGCTGCCAAAAAATAGCAAATGCAAATATTTTTTAATCTATTGTTGTGGAAATAAATCTTTCCCCACATCCCCGGTTCTGTTAAATTCGGTCGGTGAAGAAAGGTGAGCCAAAACGCGGTCTTATCAATTCAACACAAGTAAGGTTTATTGTTCTTCTTCGCAGAAGTAGTGAGTTCTCTGATCTCCCTCAAAGAACTGGGGGCGCTTTTCCCTCAGCTCTTTTACAAAGAAACTTTCCTAGTATTTTCTCACTCGGCCACACCCCTCAAAATAAGGGGTCTCCAGTACTTTTCCATAAAGAAACAAAAGAGACATCTCTGGATGTCCACAGAAAACCGTCTGAATCTGGCTTCAGAGCTGGAACCCCCCTTCCTCTGAGGGTCAGAGTGTCACACAAATACCATACCTCTCTGTCTTTCTTTTCTTTTTGCACATAGAAAAACTCTTCCACACACTTACGTATTCATGGGTCAAATGATATTGTATCGGTATTGGTTCTTGATATCGGCGAGTACTCAGATTTAAGTATCGGATCGGTTTTGAAAAAAGTGGTATTGGGGCATCCCTATTTAATACTCCACTCTGAAAGTATTTTTAGTTTATATCGGGTGCTCAACCTGTCGATCGTTATTGACTGGTTGATCGCTGAAGGATTACTGGTAGATCGCGTGACAGTTCTCCCGCCCAGGGAACAAGTTACAATGACAGCAGTCATGCCACAAAATCTACGTTAAAATGTCACACAGTGGGGAAATTGGTGCATTTTTTCCTTTAATTTTTTTTGCATGTTTTTGTTTACTTAGTTTGTCTTTCACATGATTTGTTGGTTTACATTTTTCCCCTCTGTGAACCCCCCGTACACACGGGTCTGTGTGAAGCGGGGTGGTTGACGAGGCACAGGTGAAGCGCATGAACTGATTGAGCACCTGTTTTAAAAGAAGCTGGAATGGGAGGACAAGGTGCGCACAAGCAGAGGAGACAGACAGAAAAAACAGGACAGAGAGAACGAAGAGGGCGTGCGCTGGAGAGAAATGCACAAGTTTGAACGTGGCGTGGATGTCCAGTGAGGATTGAGGCACATCTGTCCCTCGGGGAGCACTAAAGAGAATGTGCAGCCACACGTCCTCAGAAGGGTTGTCCTGGGAGGAGACCGGAGGGAGAGACGAGGTGCACATCGTTACTGTGCAGTCAGGCTGGTAACGTTGCTAGGCAACGTGACACGTCCAGGGAGTGACATCGGCAGACCGATGGCGTGGTGCTCCCATGGCCCTCTCTGGATGTCAACAGTGGACTCCTAGACTGGTTCTCTATTCTGGGACTTTATTTTAGCTAGTTTTTATTTAACTTTTTTTTCCCCTAGTTTTATGAATACACTCTTAAGAGACTTTATTTGGAGGTTGGAATAAATTGCCATTAATTTCAGCATGATACGTGTGTTACAAACCGATGCTTTTGTTTTTAACAAGGAGGAGAGTCTTGAGAAGTGGGTTCCAATATTTATTTATAGACCCAAAAGTTAAATAAAGAAATAACAAAAATCGCCCCAGGGCTGGTAGAACTAACACAATACTAAACACAAACCCTGGGTGATCAAAATCAAATAACCAGAAAACCTGCCAGCAGGGGGAGGGAAAAGACTAACACAAATACCTACTAATTACCAAATGAAAACTCCACCGATGAAAAGAAACACAGGATCGACCTCCCCCTGATCTGGCAAAGAAAAGAGAAAGAAATGGTTATTTACAGTTATTTACAATTTATGTACACACACAATACACCACTAAGTGACAGTGTGATTGTGAAATCAAAATACCTGTTAAACCCTTAATTTACAAAGAGTGCTTTAAATCATCACTCTGAGCCAAAATTAACAAAAAGGCTCCAACAATAAGAAAAAAAAAAACAACTCAGGCTGCTTAAACACAAATGTTAGCTTTGTAACTATTTAGCTCTGAGGACTTCAACAATAAATTTATCAGCTCCAATTTCAAACAGTCAAAGACACTATAACCTGAGGAGCTAGGTTGGAGACTACCCACAGACTCAGAGTAGCTCCTTGAGCCACTGTGTTTCCTCTGCTTTATACTGTTCCTGGCCTGGGACTCTGATTAGCCAAACAAGCTGCAGCTGGAGACTGGAGGAGCAAAATGGCGCGCTGTGATGACGTCATCAGGATTGACAGGTCCGTTTCCGGGGCAACAGGGGAGTGTCTGTGAGTCAGTCCAGGCTGACGCCTTCTTTCAGCTCCTCTCCCACAGTTTCCTGGTAGACTGCAGGCTTCAGGCAAACAGAACAGGAAACAAAACAAAACCACGGCAACTGTTCCACAGGGGTCGTGACTACGTGTATCAGTATGACATGTGCATGCAGCACCTCCGACACACGCGTACAGCACAGGCAACAGCTTATCATCACCCCCCAAACCCACGGAGATGTGGTGCATACCAGACACCAGGTGTGCACCCCTGTTTATATATTTACAGGGCTGCACATAATTTTTTCATCAATGTTCTCAAGGGAGAACTTGGAACTGATGCTTGATATGCAGACCCTTGCCATAAGCGGGGTGGGGGGTGCAGCACATGTGCATTGCTCCAGGCATCAGCAGCAGTATGACAAACCCACTCTCCCTGGAAGGAGGTTCAGGGCTTCAGGACCATGGATCTGGTTGTTGCCGTCGTTTGAGAGCCTTTGACAGTTCTGTGTCTAGAGTCTGCAGCTTCCCCGGTGTGAGTGATTCCCCGACACTCCCCGCAGTGGCTCTCCGAGGGCACTGCTCCACAGAGATACGATCAAGCGGAGGGGTCTGTGGTGCACCTGTAGACTGGCGAACCAGTTATGTGCAACCCTGACGATAGATAGAAAAATAATGAGAATATATTTACATATATATCGAAGTCCAGATCGGGAGGTAAAATCTGATTCTGATCGAGTCTGAAACCACGTGATCTGGCATTATTTCTGTTCACATGGTCGTATTGCGACATACTGGTAACCCCCACCTCCATAATTAAGCCAGTTATAAAACCAAAGATACAGTCTTGCATTTGCATATGACAAATGTGGTGTACAAATCTTCAAATACTAAAACTGTGCAATTTGTATAAAAAATGAGAAAAAACACAAATCATGAAAAGAAATTGTGCGTTTTTATATTTCCTGGCCAATTTTAGCTTCACCATGACCCTGAGACACATATTCAAAACACCAGTTTGAAATTTTTTTCACAGGTTTCTATTTCTGCTTCCCTTTGTAGCGTTTTGAAATAACTATTTAGTTATTTTAACTACACCCTCTTCAATAACATTAGCTTATTTTATGTTTATAATGAAAAGTGATACACTGTCATTTAACCCTGATAATAGCTAATATTTATTGAAGGTATCTAGGTTCTTTGAAAGAGTACAGTGAATTGAAATACCTTATTAATAACGTGAAGCTGAGGCAGATAAAGATTGAACCATCATTTAATTTGAAAAACCTAAGAACACAGACAGATAAGACAGTTTGAAAGTTTGATGTAAACACAATTAATATTCTTAAACATGTTGAGGATGTTAAAGATAGTTTAATTGTGAGTTTTAATGGACTGTAGCATATGTTTTAATGACTAGGGAAGTTAGTTAATTTAGTTAACCTAGTTGTGACTTTAAGAGTCAATTTAGGCTAATTTGAGTTTGGACTGGAGTTTGGTTTTGGCTTAATTTAGTTTGGAAGAATTAAGCTTTATCAAAGCAAACCTCTCGATCAGAAAGTGGTGTTCCCTCACTGAAAGGTGGACGCTCCTAGATCTGGCAGGCGTTGGTTTCTCCACGAGCTGAGGCTGGAGTCCCCAGACTCGGAGTGGTGATCCTGGAAGGCGTGGCCGCCGAGGACCTCGCCGGACAGTCCGTGGATACGTCCGGATCAGCAAGGGAGGCATCTCAGCAGGCATGCTGATGTCATTTCTGATCTGCTCCCGTGGTGAGGGAGAGACGAGAGGCCTTGTTCAAAGCTGATGAAGGTTCAGCTAAGATAGCAGCATAGCAGCTCCGACTGCTTTCAGGTTGTAGCTCAGACCAAGCCTCTATGAGGACTCGACCAGACTATCAAGACAAGACAAGACCAGCAAGACAAGACTCGTACCGGAACTGAGTATTAGTTTTGAGACGAGTTATCTTAAATTTAACCAATCAGAAGATGTTAAGTGTACTAATCAGAACTGAGTTAGTGGAGTTGTGAATCGTTCTGATTGGTTAAGGGACTGTGAGGGAGTTACCAAGTCACATGACTTCCGCCTGTTAAGACTCACATTATAATGGTAGAAATGCATGAAATAGAGAAGCATTATAACACTTTGAGTGTGAGTGTGTGGATGTCCTTGGAGCAGGAGCACAGGCGAATGTTCTGTAAACAAGAGATTACAGTTGGAACACCAGTCTGTGGTGTTAAAGAAGAGACTCTTTACAGAGAGTGTTTTATTAGACCAGTTAGTGTCCAGTTAAGGTCATCTGGGAGATGGACACTTGAAAGTGGACAGTAGGACACCTGTAGGGATCTTGATTCAGGTTAAAACATAATCCAAGAGTGATTGTATTCCAAGTTATTGGGAAAAAGATGGATTATTGTTGTGATGGTCAACAAAGGTCAAAGGTCAGAGGATGTAGCCTATTTGGGGAGGCTACATATCCCCCCTTTATTTCAAGGTCAAGGACTCCTAGCAGAAGGTCGTTGCCTTGAAATACCAAATCCGATGATGGAGGACATCATTGATCATCTTGACCCGAAAGGGAAGAAAGGATTGTGGTACCTTTCCAACGGACAGAGTCAATCAAAAATGAATCAGAGCTTGAGTTTAGAGATTACCAGACACAGGGGCACCTGTGTCAATGACCTTCAGGAATTAGGAAGCATCCCACAACGGAACAGAATCAGGAGGAGGGCACCGATCCAAATGATGCCAGGAGACTGAGGAGTGGGGCAATTTGTGAAGGAGTAGGCGGCAGCGGAGGCATCGTTGATGAAGATCTCCAACCCAGAGCAGCGTCGGCAGATGAGTCGCAGACGAGACCAGTTGGGACCTTGGACGTCCGGTGGCTGGACAGAAGAGTAGAGCAGAGGCACAGCACAGCAAAACAACCACAATCTGATGGAGGGCATTCAAAAAGTGTGAATGTAGGCAGATTTGGTTAAAATAAACTAGAAAAATTAAATTAATCTAATTTTAAAATAAGGCTATGTGTCATGCCATTACATTTAATTAAGGATTTAACCTATTGAAATGATTTAAGAGCTCTATTATTTGTATAAAACTCTGAAGAGATTGACTTCACTCCCATGAGGTTACTCTAGAAGTGACACTTTTAAAGTGAATTTGAAAAGACGTTACGTCATATTTTAACCTAAGTTTAACTATTTAAAGTTTTGGAAATAACTTAGTAAGCTAAGGATTGAGATTTTGATAACCAAAAATTGAGTTTTGGAAATAGTGAAATCAGTCATATTAGATCTGAAATCTAAAGTTTTAGAGGACATCTTGTTTTAAAATGACCTAAAGTATATTTTATATCCCTAAATTTGATTTAAGGAAGTAAATTAAAATTGAAAATTGACTTGGCTCGCCTTTACATTAATTATTAATAAAATAACTGTGAAAATAGTAGTAAATTAAACATTAAGTTTGATTTAAACATAAAGTAATTTTACTAAATGAATACAGCATTAGGCTGTAAAATAAAGTAACTCTGGCTTAGTGTTTACCAGGATGGACGCACAGCTGACTGGAGTACAGCAGGCGACGTCAACAGCTCGACCAAGTCTGTTTATTAATAAAACACATGGTTAATAACACATGGTTTTTAAGGAGGCATAAACATGGACACACATTCACGCCGATCAAACAGAAGAGGGAGACAGCTGGTGTTAGGAGTCAGAGAACACAGAGACTCATTAGTTGAAGTGAAAAAGAGTCTTAAAGAAACGTCACCCCCCTTTGCTTGGAGGATGAGGTCGTTGTTAGTTCTCCATAGGTTAGAGATTGTCATAACCGGGTAAGACTGATCTTTGAGAAAGGTCTTTTTTGTAGGACCAGGGTCAAAGGTGAGTCTGGGAGACAAAGTAGTCGCGTTGGAGGCGACAACTGCACACACCGTTAACATCAAAAGCATCGCCGGGCCGACGTATCGAACGCTCGGGAGGCGGAGACTGAATGATGAAGGATGAAAGAATGGTTGAGGTCCCTTTGGAGGAACCACCAGGGGTGTGTCAGAAGAGGTCACACCTGAGAGGGTGGCCTTGAGTCTGTTCTTAATTGCAGGAGGACTGCAAAGAAGAGTAGTGAGTTCTGTCTGTGACAGAGGAGTCTTAACCTGCACTTCCGGGGGAAGAGGAGGTTTACCTTGAGGTCCAGTAGGAGGAGGCTCAGTGTGAGGTGCCGTAGGGCAGTCTGGTTCTGCGGGGGGCAGAACGAGTCCAGCTCGGGGCACCTGAGGACTGAGTGGGATTTCTACTGGTGACAGAGTAGAGTTGACCTATTCTACCTGAGGAGGAGGCTCACCTCGAGCTCCAGCAGGGCTGACCAGTTCTGCGGGGAGCAGAAGGGCTTCCTGTGGACTGAGTGGGAGCTCCTCGGGTTCTGCTGTTAAGAGAGGGGATTCAGTCTGGGGCGCCTGAGGGCTGGCCGGTTCCGCGGGGAGCGGGACGGGCTCTGTGCCGGACGCCAGAGAACTGCCCGACTCTGAGGGGAGCAGAGAGATGTTGGACTCAGGAGCGTCAGCGTTGACCACTGGAGGGTCTGAGCTTGACACTGGAAGGTCAGATGTTGTTAGAGGAGGATCAGGTTGTGTTGTGACCCCCCTTTTCTCAGTGATGGAATCTGAGGTTGGTGGATCAGATGCAGTAGATGGACTAGCATCTGTAGGATCATATGTTGGATAATGATCTAAGATGGCTTGACGTAGAAGATCGAAATCAAATCTAACTTTGTATGGCAGACTCATAATGAATTTATACAAAGCATAATCGAATATTTTCAATAGATCGACTTTGTCAACGTCTAAAAGACGGTATTTACGCGCTTGGATATCGATCAGACTGAAAAGATCAACAACCCATTGAGGATCACCACGACTGGGCAGTTGTTCCTTGATGTGCTCTGCTATCTCCTTCAGCTGATGATATGACGCCCAAGTGGTTGGACCCTTAGACACAGTAACTTTAGGTACTGCAGGCTTCTGCACCGACAGCGGAGGTGGGCAGACGGGAGTCACCTTGGGGTTGACTGTCTTTTCTGCACTCGCTGTGGCAGGAGTCTGAGGGAGAGACTGCTCGGGCCTCACAGCCGGGAGGCCTGCATCTTCCTCATCCCAGTAGAAGAATTTGGCGATAGCTCTACGTAGCCTGTCAAAGTCACTCTTCGTGTGTGGTGACTGACGGTCAATAAACATACCCACCATCATGTCTGAGGTCATTTCAAGAAGAAAGATCTTGTCCTCTAAACATGTGTCAGGGTAGTTTTCCATGAGCCTGTCAAATTTCCTGAAAGAAGCAGATAGCTTTTTAGGGTACCTTGGTTCAGGTACAAACTTCTCCATTTTTACTAAAAAGTCAGCAATTTCATCAGTGGTGAGGCATCTACCCTCTTTTATCTGTTTTTGTTCAGACATGTTTATTCTGAAGAAGATAATTCACTGAAGGAGAAAGAAAGAGTTAAGCTCAACAAATGGAATGAAGTGATGTGTCTCTGAGACAAAGAGTTAAACGAAACGATGGAAGACGAATAAAAGCGGCGTTGTTTAGCAGAATCAGCGGATATTTACCTATTTAGCGGTTAGCTCGGGGGACGTACTCAGCCGATGCTACCTAAAACTCGTCGTGAAAACGCACGAGATTTTTGACGAAGGACAACAGGTCTCTACCTGGTTTGTCTCTGGACGTCTGATTTAGGCCACGCGTTCTTGGACGTCGTGTTAACCGTCTGATAAACAGCTTAGAATTTAGCCGGAATTTTATTGTTTCCACGTCGGAAAACTTTTGTCACCAAGCATACACAAGTTACACAACAGACATTTAACTGTGAAAACAGACATGAGGTGAAACAGCTTAACAAGTATCAGACTTGGCTTCAGTGCTGAAGTGGCAACGCTTATCTTATCAGCAAGGACTGTGTGTGCTTCTTGGCAGGGAAAATGGAGTTCAGTCATTAAACAGCTTCTAGTTATTAATCCTTTTTTTAGGTATTAATTTTGTACCTAAACTGGTTGGCAACGCCATATAGTTTAAAACCTGGCTGGCCACAGCATTATGTAGTGATATACACTATGTAGTTAAAACCTGGCGTAGCTCGTCATTATGTAACGTTTTGAAATAACTATTTAGTTATTTTAACTACACCCTCTTCAATAACATTAGCTTATTTTATGTTTATAATGAAAAGTGATACACTGTCATTTAACCCTGATAATAGCTAATATTTATTGAAGGTATCTAGGTTCTTTGAAAGAGTACAGTGAATTGAAATACCTTATTAATAACGTGAAGCTGAGGCAGATAAAGATTGAACAATCGTTTAATTTGAAAAACCTAAGAACACAGACAGATAAGACAGTTTGAAAGTTTGATGTAAACACAATTAATATTCTTAAACATGTTGAGGATGTTAAAGATAGTTTAATTGTGAGTTTTAACGGACCGTAGCATATGTTTTAATGACTAGGGAAGTTAGTTAATTTAGTTAACCTAGTTGTGACTTTAAGAGTCAATTTAGGCTAATTTGAGTTTGGACTGGAGTTTGGTTTTGGCTTAATTTAGTTTGGAAGAATAAAGCTT
>SSNR01000276.1:780442-798149 GCA_006937965.1 Callopanchax toddi | reverse complement strand
CTCACCTCGAGCTCCAGCAGGGCTGACCAGTTCTGCGGGGAGCAGAAGGGGTTCCTGCGGACTGAGTGGGAGCACCTCGGGTTCTGCTGTTAAGAGAGGGGATTCAGTCTGGGGCGCCTGAGGGCTGACCGGTTCCGCGGGGAGCGGGACGGGCTCTGTGCCGGACGCCGGAGAACTGCCCGACTCTGAGGGAAGCAGAGAGATGTTGGGCTCAGGAGCGTCAGCGTTGACCTCTGGAGGGTCTGTGCTTGACACTGGAAGGTCAGATGTTGTTAGAGGAGGATCAGTTTGTGTTGTGACCCCCCTTTTCTCAGTGATGGAAACTGAGGTTGGTGGATCAGATGCAGTAGATGGACTGGCATCTGTAGGATCAGGCATTGGAAAATGATCTAAGATGGCTTGACGTAGTAGGTCCCAGTCCTCTACAATTCTCCATCGCAGAGAGTCTATGACCATCTTCAACAAACCACTCGCAGCGCGTCGAACGATACTGGCCTTTCTCCAGCTTACAAGGCTTTGGGTGTCGACCAGAATGAGAAACCTACGAATACATCGAGGATCATTAGGATCTGGCAAGTCTTTTTTGAATCGCTCTGCTATCTCCTGCAGTTGAGAAATTGAAGGTGAAACAGTGGTCGGACCCTTAGACACAGTAACTTTAGGTACTGCAGGCTTCTGCACCGACAGCGGAGGTGGGCAGACGGGAGTCACCTTGGGGGTGACTGTCTTTTCTGCACTCGCTGCGGCAGGAGTCTGAGGGAGAGCCTGCTCGGGCCTCACAGCCGGGAGGCCTGCAGCTTCCTCATCCCAATAGAAGAATTTGGCGATAGCTCTACGTAGCCTGTCAAAGTCACTCTTCGTGTGTGGTGACTGACGGTCAATAAACATACCCACCATCATGTCTGAGGTCATTTCAAGAAGAAAGATCTTGTCCTCTAAACATGTGTCAGGGTAGTTTTCCATGAGCCTGTCAAATTTCCTGAAATAAGCAGATAGCTTTTTAGGGTACCTTGGTTCAGGTACAAACTTTCCCATTTTTACTATAAAGTCAGCAATTTCTCCAGTGGTGAGGCGTCTACCCTCTTTTATTTGTTTTTGTTCAGACATTGTTTATTCTGAAGAAGATAATTCACTGAAGGAGAAAGAAAGAGTTAAGCTCAACAAATGGAATGAAGTGATGTGTCTCTGAGACAAAGAGTTAAACGAGGCGATGGAAGACGGATAAAAGCGGCGTTGTTTAGCGGAATCAGCGGATATTTACCTATTTAGCGGTTAGCTTGGGGGACGTACTCAGCCGATGCTACCTAAACTCGTCGTGAAAACGCACGAGATTTTTGACGAAGGACAACCGGTCTCTACCTGGTTTATCTCTGGACGTTGGATTTAGGCCACGCGTTCTTGGACGTCGTGTTAACCGTCTGATAAACAGCTTAGAATTTAGCCGGAATTTTATTGTCTCCACGTCGGAAAACTTTTGTCACCAAGCATACACAAGTTACACAACAGACATTTAACTGTGAAAACAGACATGAGGTGAAACAGCTTAACAAGAATCAGACTTGGCTTCAGTGATGAGGTGGCAATGCTTATCTTATCAGCAAGGACTGTGTGTGCTTCTTGGCAGGGAAAATGGAGTTCAGTCATTAAACAGCTTATAGTTATTAATCCTTTTTTAGGTATTAATTTTGTACTTAAAACTGGTTAGCAATGCCATTACAGTTTAAAACATGGCTGGCTCCGCCATTATGTAGTGATATACACTATGTAGTTAAAACCTGGCGTAGCTCGTCATTATGTAGCGTTTTGAAATAACTATTTGTTATTTTAACTACACCCTCTGTAAATTCACTAATAAGTTTTGGAAGTTTTATATGGAGAAAATATCTCCAATACTATCACTTATATTTAATATTTATTGAAGGTATCTAGGTTCTTTGAAAGAGTACAGTGAATTGAAATACCTTATTAATAACGTGAAGCTGAGGCAGATAAAGATTGAACAATCGTTTAATTTGAAAAACCTAAGAACACAGACAGATAAGACAGTTTGAAAGTTTGATGTAAACACAATTAATATTCTTAAACATGTTGAGGATGTTAAAGATAGTTTAATTGTGAGTTTTAACGGACCGTAGCATATGTTTTAATGACTAGGGAAGTTAGTTAATTTAGTTAACCTAGTTGTGACTTTAAGAGTCAATTTAGGCTAATTTGAGTTTGGACTGGAGTTTGGTTTTGGCTTAATTTAGTTTGGAAGAATAAAGCTTTATCAAAGCAAACCTCTCGATCAGAAAGTGGTGTTCGCTCACTGAAAGGTGGACGCTCCTAGATCTGGCAGACGTTGGTTTCTCCACGAGCTGAGGCTGGAGTCCCCAGACTCGGAGTGGTGGTCCTGGAAGGCGTGGCCGCCGAGGACCTCGCCGGACAGTCCGTGGATACGTCCGGATCAGCAAGGGAGGCATCTCAGCAGGCATGCTGATGTAATTTCTGATCTGCTCCCGTGGTGAGGGGGAGACGAGAGGCCTTGTTCAAAGCTGATGAAGGTTCAGCTAAGATAGCAGCATAGCAGCTCCGACTGCTTTCAGGTTGTAGCTCAGACCAAGCCTCTATGAGGACTCGACCAGACTATCAAGACAAGACAAGACCAGCAAGACAAGACTCGTACCGGAACTGAGTATTAGTTTTGAGACGAGTTATCTCAAATTTAACCAATCAGAAGATGTTAAGTGTACTGAGTTAGTGGAGTTGTGAATCGTTCTGATTGGTTAAGGGACTGTGAGGGAGTTACCAAGTCACATGACTTCCGCCCGTTAAGACTCACATTATAATGGTAGAAATGCATGAAATAGCAGAGAAGCATTATAACACTTTGAGTGTGAGTGTGTGGATGTCCTTGGAGCAGGAGCACAGGCGAATGTTCTGTAAACAAGAGATTACAGTTGGAACACCAGTCATTTGGTGTTAAAGAAGAGACTCTTTACAGAGAGTGTTTTATTAGACTAGTTAGTGTCCAGTTAAGGTCATCTGGGAGATGGACACTTGAAAGTGGACAGTAGTACACCTGTAGGGATCTTGATTCAGGTTAAAACATAATCCAAGAGTGATTGTATTCCAAGTTATTGGGAAAAAGATGGATTATTGTTGTGAGGGTCAACAGAGGTCAAAGGTCAGAGGATGTAGCCTATTTGGGGAGGCTACACCTTAAAGCAGGCATAGCCAAAGTGCAGGCCAGGAAGCATTCTCTCTCTTCAGAGTGACTTTTTGCGGCCCTCAACTACAATTCAAGAATGATAGTGTCTGTTATTTTGATGTGATGAGGAAAGATGGATTTAAATGTAAAATGTAACCTAAACCAGTGACTTGGCCAGACAAGATTTCTGAGACCTGTGCTTTTTCTGAAGAAAACCCAAGTCTGATCTTCTCCCTCCTGCGTTGTGCTTAAAAACCTTTTTTTCCTGTCTTTGTCAAGTCTGCTGGTTTCAGCTCTCAACATGTAAATTCAGGACAGCTTGGGGACAGGGTTTTAAATGTTCTGCATTACCACTGTGTGAATCTTTATAGGGTAAACATACATATACTGTAGGGTCTAACAGAGAAGGTGCCAGTGTGTGGAGATTAGGTGTACCAGGGAAAGATATTTTAATTAGGACCGTATGTCACGCTGACACTAGTAAAACAGATAACTTGGGCCTCCTGGTACAGCCAAGGACGAATAGCACAGAACATCTTCAGTACAGATAAGCAAGCACAGCCATTCCCAGGATAAGAATTGTCAGGGAACTGGCAGAGAGACATGGAGGGGTGGGGTTTGTTGGTAAGGTTTTCAGCAGACGGGAGGGACAGCAGGTTTTGGGCCTCCCCTTTGGGACTGGAATCTCAGAAAACCTTGTGTCCTGAGCAAGTATCCATTCTTTGTCTTGTTTTGAAAGAAATGTTTGGTAAACTTTTAAAGCAACAGTAAACAGTTTTTTACACTTTAAGCACTAAAATTGATCTAATAGATTTTTGAGTTAGAAACTTGACCATTTCATATTTGCCACCACTCTGCACCCCTCTACTGGCCAGATACCGCACTAAACAGTTTTGAGGAGCGGGTAGGCATTCTAGATGATGTCACTACCTGCTATACGGCCTTAGTTACCACCAGATGTGGCAACGGTCTGGGAGGAATGATGGTTTCAGTGAGGGTTTCACGGTTTAACCAGTCTGATTATTAACCACGTGGAGAAATATTGTAGAGAAGAATGTCCTGAAAGACTTCTTCAACACCATCTCACAGATAAATAAATACATTTATAAATAAATCAGCCCAAACCTCCACCAACCGACCTCCATCATGGGCGTCGCACCCGTGGGGGATGTGGGTGTTTTAACATCCATACTTTTCTTAGTGAGATTGTTCAACACCCACACTTTTCCAGCCGTTTTGATCCAAACTTCTCCACCTGTCTGATTTCTCCTCACAGCATCACTGTGTGTGTCCCCTCTCCCTCCTCTCCTCCCTCTCCTTTGTTCAAGAAACCTGACAACGGCCGGCTGCCGATCACTTTCGATCCTCTCCCCTCCCTCTCTCCTGCTTGGAACACTGATTAGCTTCCCGCTATGAATCCTGCCTCTCGTCATTGTCTAATGTTCGGCTTATGATGAAAATATAGGTATTACCCAGAAAAAGCTTATTTGATTTTTAATTTCTCTAAATATGTCAGCAGATGTTAACTAAAAAAAAACAGTCTCTCAGACAGATCCGTCACAATCCAGCTTTTATTTTTCTGTTTCTCACTCAGTGGAACAAATATGCAGAAAAGAAAAAGGCAAGGGAAGAAAATACTACTGTAAGTGATACTGTAAAAGCTAAAATCCTATTTAAATAAACAAATAAAACATTTATTTTGAAATAATCATATAGTTTAAACTGAGCCAAAATGATTTAATTACAGGTAATTAATAATAATAATAATAATAATAATAATAATAATAATAATAATAATAATAATAATAATAATAATAACTTTTTATATAGCACCTCTCACAGGTCAAAAACCACAAAGTCCTTTACAGTTAAACAATAATAAAAACACAAAGGATAAAAACTTGATAAGAACACAAAATAAAAACATGATAAGAACATGATAAAACAAAAGATAAAAACATGATAAGAACATGATAAAACAAAAGATAAAAACATGATAAGAATGTGATAAAACCAAAAACATAAAACATCATGCAACCTAAAATCAGTTAAAAGCCAGCCTGAATAAATGAGTCTTCAACTGTTTCTTAAAAGAGTCAACAGAGTCCAGGCAGCGCAGAGGAGGAGGTAAAGCATTCCATAATCTTGGAGCCACTACTTTAAAAGATTGATCTCCCCTGGACTTAAAATGTGATCTAGGAACCATCAACAGCCTCTGACTGGTAGACCAGACTACGAGGAGGACTATATGGTTCTAAAAGGTCTGAGATATAGTCAGGGACCACACAGGGCTTTAAAAGTAAAAACTAAAATTTTTAAATGAATTCTAAAATTCTAGCTCAAGTCCATTCCTTACACCTTTCTGGTTTAGAAGAGTCAGTTTACAGGAGGCATCAGTTTCAGTGAGAAAATTCAGAGAGGGTTCATGAAGGTTCACAGGGAAGCAATGAAATAAATATAGGTTTAAGTTATTACAATTTACAGTTTCAGTTTGTGAAAGCAGTCAGTTAAAGCAGGTTGAATATTTTTTACAGCTAAATACTTCATTTTGCAGGTGATGTACTTTGTAGGTGAAAGCTGTATGGTTCAAACTGGATGCAATAACACTATACTTAGTTTTAATTTCTGGAAAATGTGTAATGAACTTAGGTCATTCAGAAATGTGTTATTAGTAATTCATAATTCAGACTTTATCATAGGTTGAATGTTAGTAAATCCCTGGTGGTTAGTGATTCATTTGTGTTCCCTAAATTGATTGTCTTTTAATGTCTGATAATATTGTTTATTAATGTCCTGATATTCACATGAACCACCACATTCACCCCTTTGTTTAATGTTACATTCATATGCAATTCTTATGAAACTGTAAGTAAATGTAACAAAGCATTTGATGATATTGTTCAAATAAAAACAAATGACATGCATCCATTAACCCTTTCATGCACAGCATCCATTTGAAGGCAGTAACTTTAACTCAGTTTTCTATGTTTATCATGTTGATATACTTCAATCCACTTCAAGGCAGTGTTAGTCCTTTATAAAATATTACCAATATGTATCATGTTGTATTTGGAATATTGATTGCCTGATAACATTATCAATTCAACATGGTTGACTGTAATGGCCATGTGCTGAATTCACTAAAATTTCTACTCAAGAAGGGAACATCAGGGTTAAAAATATTATGGTGTACAGGAGAGTATGTTGAACAATTCTATGTTCTTAGAAATTAAATTTCACTTGGCAGAGTGAGACCTGAAATGTGACCCAGATAAATCAGGTCTTCCTAGGGCACCTCTCAAAGTGGCTCCTCCTGGCATTCTTGATGAGTGCACTTCTTGACCAGTGCTACTCAATCCCATAACACACCTGTAACCCACCTTTGTCACCACCTAATGTCTTCATATACAGTACTACTTTTTGCACACCATTCATTGGTATCTATATATTTCTGTAATGTCATTTATAGGCAGTTCATATAATTTATAACATGTACTTAGGTCAGTATTTATGTTTATATGTTTTCAAACGTTTGTTTCTTTGTAATTAAATGTAGTTAAATTAATATTTGAATTTTAAAATAAAAAACTTACTAGTTACAAAATCAGATTATTTGATCATTTTACTCCTATGTTGTGCACTATCCACATATGTAGACAGTAACATAACTTCTATATAAAACCATATTTTTTAAAAATTCATAACGCTTTTCAATTTATGTTCATGTAGAGTAATACAATCAATATTTTTTAAAAATCTAGAACATTTTTTTCATAATGCGTGCATGTAAGGGTTAAGAGTTTCAATTTACAGTCAATAAAATTGACAGACCGCATCCCCCACACTTTTGAAAAGCTTGCTACACCCCTGCCTCCATGAGCTATTGCCAGCTAGTAGACCATAACCGAGGTCCTACGGGTCTAGTCGGATTATTTGGACGTTCTGAGTCAAGGCCACAAGACGCAAGAACTTTTTTCTCGCTTAGGGTCAGCGCGGGCCGTGAGGTTTTGCGTGAGTCCACATAAACCTGAAAGCGTGTCAGGTCAGATCTGGTCCACTAGGGACCCAGAGTTTGTGCGAGAGTCCCCATAGACCCGAAAGCCTTGTTTGGTCTTCGCTGGTCCACTAGGGATCCGTAGGTTTTGCGCGAGTCCACATAGACCCAAAACCCTAACCCAGCTCTGAGATGATTTACGATAGTTGAAATTACACTTTTAACCAGTAGGGGGACGTAGGGGGCTATTCAGGAATCTTGTTTAATGCTGCTTTAAGAGCGCCTCATCTCTTCTCTGCACATCAAAATAACCTGACAGTCCAGGGAGCACATGTAGTGACCTCAAAGGTCAAATTCTAAACCAAAGGTCAAATCCAGGTTCTGGTCTCCGACAGGACAAACAGTTCCAGAACTTTTAACTAAGGTTCTTGTTTACGGCTCAGTCTACACAGACACTTTCAGCAGGTGACCGACCTTCTAGCCAAACATCTGGGGCTTTCCCCTACACCTGGAGTTTCTGAGAATTCAGATGAAAGTTTGGGGAAACTTGGTAAAAAGACACCAGCCTACTTTTCACTAGGGGTGTCCCGATCCGATCACGTGATTTTGGACTCGATCGGAATCGGACGTCACCTCCCGATTTTGACTCGGGTTTCCTCTACATGTGCACTGCCCCGCCAAAATAAAAGCCGCTGCATCTTCAGAAGGAAGTTTGGGTTTTTTAATATATGTTAAACAATCTAAAGCACATGGGATTTATATATAGTCTATATTTGTGCACTTATATTAACCATAATCAGAGTTTGAATCAGTTTCCGGTCCAGGAGGAGGGAGGGGGCCGGCCGAGACCGGGAGACACGCAAGCAGCAACCGGGTTTGCTGTTCACTCCACACCCGCCGGGACTCGTCCTCCCCCTGAACGGAAAGCACCGACGGGAGTGCTCAGTCCTGGAGGAGGTGAGGCCGGGGTGGAGCGAGTCATACCCACGCTAACTCGTTCCCCCTACACCACGTCTCCATCCAGGATCAGTTATCATCCAGCCAGTAAGTAAAGTCATCCAGCCATACAGGAGGAGATTCTGCTCAGTGCTGCAAAACACCCGCCCTCCGTCGGGAAATAAATTGAGCGATGTTAAGATTTTTTAAAAGCGCTTTTTGAGGAGGAGTTTCCTAATTAAATGTCGCTCCAAAACGCACCAAACACTGACGGATTTCTCCAAATACTCTAATTAAGCAGTTGTTCAGAGCTGCTGCAGTCAGAAGATAATGCAGGAGGAGGAGTGAAGGAGGGGCTGATCACTTAAGAAATCATCCAGGTCATTGTCAGTAAACAAGTTTGTTCTTTCTGGGCAGAAAATGGACCAGATTGTTAAAATAATGTTGACATTTCTGCAGCTGAACAGCTGTAGGAAAAAAAGATTTTTCCCTCAAAAGTTACTTCAACCACAAACTAATTCATGTGGATTTTGTACACAGAGAATATATGTTTAAGTATTAAATATATATAGATATGATAGATTTCTATACAGAATGATTTATGTCTGCAGCATGACATCATTTTGTTGCTTGTTTGTTTTTATTAGTTAAACATCGGCAAAGTAGATTGCAGAAGCAGCTTGAAGCAGAAAGTGTGAGTATGTCTGTGGTCTGGAGGCATTATAAAGTTGATCACAACAACATATTAAAAAGATCGTATCAGGACTTGGGATCGGCAGATCTTCAAAATCTAATGACTCAGACTCTAGGGCAAAAAAAACCTGATCGGGACATCCCTACTTTTCAGACTCTTCTGATAGGTTCGACCTATTTAGTAGGAAACAAAAGATCAGTCTCGTCTCGTATTCCAGCAGCACTGAGTCTGCTCCAGGAGTCACATCTGATCTGGTCTTATCCTGAAGGTACACCATCAACCGCGATAGAGATGCTCCATCCGAACCAGGAGCAAGGATTCCATACGGCGACATGATCACAGGAAGTCACAACACCTAGCTTTATGACAACCTGATGTCAGACATGCTAATTATCCATAATTAAGTAATTAGTTGTTAATAACAACTAATAATTAAATCTAGCCTGATTTTAGTTCTCAACCTAAACAAGAAACTCTCATTTAAATCTTTATTGATCACCTTAGTTCTGATTCATTGCTTTTGTGTTATTTCATTATGTTGATTCATATTAGTATAATGTTTATAATAATAATAAAGTTGATTTGCATAAAGTAAAGTTTGTCTCTGTGTCAAATTATTAATGTTTTTGGTTCCCTATAAAGTACACAAACAAAATAATATTCATATCTTGTATTAATACTACAGTTTGTTCACACATCTTAAGAAGGACACCTTTATCTTTGCAGCTGTGAAGTCTGACCATGAGCTTTTCTGCATCCTAGAACCTGAGTTTTGTTTTTTCCAGAGCCAGAATACCTCGACGTTTGACACAAACACAATGTTTTCAGTTTCATCCTGTTAATATCCTTCATGAAGACTCAGATCACCCCGTCTGCAAAACCAGTATTTACCCTTTACCCACTTCTCATTCTCAAACCCAACAGTAGTATTTAATCCCCCTGCAGGATGTTCATGCAGAGACACTTTATAATGTCTATGTTCATATCTCTACTGATGTGAGGCCAAGCAACAAATAATGCAGATAAATTAAAAATATTTTTTAAATATAAAAGTCTAAGTCCTTTATTAAACAATTTAGTTTTTTAATTTATAAAACCATAAACCCTCACTGACCTTTATTTAAGCAGACTCTGATCCGTTCATAAAACCTGACTGAATCCAGCAGCGTTAAAGACAGAGATCTAGATCTAGATCCTGTTCTTGTTGCTGAGAATGAATAAAAATTTGTTTTCAAGAAACTAGAAAACAACTGACCAATCAGATCTAGGGATTTGATTCTTTTCTTTTAAGTCAAATGTAGAAAACACCTTTTTATGTTTTATATCTAAAAAACTATGATTTTGTTCTGTTCATTAAAATGTTGCATTTATTTTTGAGATGAACAACTAAAACATTTCAAAATACTTTTTGCATAAAAAAAATCTAATTTCGTGGCCATGGTCTTTTAACTTCGCGATTTTGGCCTTCATCATGAAAAGTTAGGATGCCACTACCTTAAAGGTTCATACATCACATAAATACAAGTTGTCTGTTGAGCAAAAAAGTATAAAAGTTTCTAAAAAGACAAAATAACATTCTTAATAAGAGACATTAAAACAATAATAATTCATCCGTACTTTATATTGCACATCATCAGTTGGATGGAGTCTGAAGGCCTTCACCATCTTGGGTTCCTTTTTATAACAAAGCACTTTTGCTGACTAGCTGGAACTTTGTGTTACTAATAGAGGGAACTGCAGTTGGAGGCTGTGCCCTTGATCTGCAGCAGTGTTTAGCTGGGTGTGATTTAAAATAACATCTGTATCTGTGGCTAAGCATTGTGTTGTTACATGGTAATCAACTAGAATTTTTCTTGAAAACTGCTTTTAGGGAATTGTCTCCCCTAATGACTGAGACATGAAGGTGGACAGAGTGATGTGGAATCAAGATGAGGAACATTAGTGTTCTAAACAAGATTTCTTCAGAGCATTTCTAAAACGTTTCATCAGATCCTCCCTCATTATCCAGTGATTGTAAACACTGTGCACTCATCTGCAATCCTCTAATGCAAAAGGCTGGACAGTGATCTACCAAGGCCAAACAGATCAATGCCAGTCCTTCCAAACATGCTAAACTGGGCTTTGGCTGTAATGAAACTCTGCCCCCCAGGAGGCCTACACACAATGCAGTGAGATTGAGAGAGACCAAATGACTCTCTGCATGAGCCAACAAAGAAAATCACTTCACTGGTTATAAGTCAAAATCAAATCAAACTTTATTTATATAGCACCTTTCATGCCCAGACTGAGGTTCTGTGCTGCTGTGCGCAGACCTGTGATCCAGATGTCCTGCGCTCTGCAGCAGAAGAACACTGGTCCACCATCAGGTGTCAGACCCGAATCGCTCAAATGCCCCTTTGCAATCCGGTGCTCAGTGCACGATCAGATATGGATTAACTACACTTCCTGTTGTAATGCTCTCTCAGAGTAGCGTTCATAGGCTGTGGAGGCTTGTTGACACGCAAAATCTGCTCTGCGAGCCGCGCGCACATAGAACTGGACTCCAAACGCGAGGAGGTCCGCATTAAACAGCAGTGCCAGGTTTCCCCCCCGAGTATCTCAATGAAAAATATGTGAACCCCTCATCCCTCTCTCACTGTCTCTCATGATCTCATAATGAACGTTAATATTCTGTAATCAGAGTCCCGCAGAGCGCACAGAGCTGCACCTCGCTGCGAGGCGCTCGACTCCAAACGGAGTTTTTAGAAATGTCTATATGATGACTGGCTGATCGACTAATTTAGTGTCTAATCCTATGGATTTATGTGCTTGTTGAGCATTGACACAAGATGCTCTGATGTTTTAATTGTTGTAAATATTGTAATATGTAATGAAGCTTTTATTGTGAAAGGTTGAAAACAGGAAATAATTGTGTTAACTCGCTGACCAATCAGAGAACAATGAAGTGAACTATGACCTGTTGTATGACCCAATAAAAGGAGAGCGTTTTGTTGTGGGAGCCGCCGACATACCAACTTACGTTGTGGTACAGGTCCCAACATCGCTCCATCAAATTTGATTATTGTCTCTCGTCTTGTTACTTATTCGATATCGTTGGGTTCTACCTGGGGGTTTACCTGGCGCTGCTACCAACTCAGTGCTAAATGGGCCCGGTGTTTGAGTAATAATGCTACTGAAAATGTAATTATTATAATTTTTTTAATTAATAAGTGACGGATAAAAATAGATCATGACCGGATTTTTTAAACCCTGTCAGTCAAAATGACGGAAAACCAAAAAGTCTAGCGTGACCTCTGATATACAACGACCTTTTTTAACCCGATCCTTTCCTTTTCGTAATTTGGACATGATTCTGTAGTTTATCTTCGCAGTAAGGATTGACCGTCAAATACAGCTACAGGAAACGAAAGACAGTACATCCGGTCTCAAACCCGAAAGTTAGCATTTTCTCGTGCACAGGGTCTATTATGACACTCTCCCCTCCCAGTCCACAACCCATTCCCAGGCACACATACACATAAAAACCACAGTAAACACTATGTTGAGCTCAGATGGCTCCAGTAATGAGAAACACACCATCAAGTGGGCCCTCTGCCTCATCAGCTGTAGAACCAGGTCAGCAGCCACACACCAACCAAGGGCACCTGGGAATGGAGGGTGGCAACCCCCGCCACTGCCCGGGCCCCACTGCGAGCGCCCGAGCCGCCACCGCCAACCACCGGTCCTAAGGCAGAGGGCTCCACAGAGGAAACACTGGAGGATTAAAATGCGTAGCATATAAAATAACGAGAACTTATATGAAAAGTAAAATGACCAATAAAATGTGAATAAAAAACCAAATAAATAATAATCAGTTAAAAGCTAATCTAAAAAGGTGGGTCTTGAGTCTATTCTTAAAAACCTGAAGTCCTGAGGTCCTCTGGCAGTCTGTTCCAGAGGCGAGGGCCATAATAACTAAAAGAAGCTTCACCGTGGGTGTGTGTCCTGACTTTAGGGATGACTAGGAGACGGCTGCCAGAGGATGCCAGAATATGTTTTTTCCCAAGCATGAAGAAATTGTAGGAAAATATTATGATGGGCAGAGATTTCTTGCTATCCTTTGTCCACTTTGAGCTGTTGTCCCACAGTCAGATAGTATCGCACTGAACCCTGTGGGTTAGGGATGGGACGAAATGCATCGAGTTGGGAAAAAAATGGATCGTGAAATAAAGACTAGATGGCGCTGCTGCATGATTTGTGTAGTAGTAGGGCAGGAAATTTAGGGTTGGGCATCGAGCATCAGCTGCTGAACAGAATCGGGTGATGTCCATGAAAAAAAAAAAACTTGATCTGCCAAGACTGAACACCTGAAATGAAGCCTGCAAACTCTCTGTGCAGCGTTTCGTCTCCCCCTCCCCTCCCTGCTGTACCAGAGCTCAGCGCCGAAAGTGAAACTAAACTAAAAGCATCTGCCGAACTTTTACTCCGTCAGAGTGATGTAAACTTTGCGTCCTGCAACAAAAACTACCATGGAAATACCAAAGGAAGCTTGTTAAAATACATCAACACTGTGGATTTAAAAGGTGTTGGAGGAGTGAGGTGAGTTTTCATGTCTCACTGCAGAAATCAACACACGGAGCAACAGTCAGACTCATTCATCTATATGAGCCTGACGGTCAGAAAGCTGAACAAATAAACTGTAAAATAATTAAAGTTCTCCAGATGAGAAGCTGCTGGGTTCAGCCCTCTAGGACAGTGTTTTTCAACCGCTGTTCCGCAGCACATTAGTGTGCCGTGAGAGATCGTCAGGTGTGCCGCGGGAAATTATTCAAATTCACCTGTTGATTTAAAAAATATTTTTTGAAAACTAATTAATTATCTGCTAATAATATTCCATTATCGCGCGTCTGTGCCAGCCATCACCAAATGGCAGACTCCGGTTCTGTTTAGAGTCAGACCACGCAGCAAATCCAAGACTTGGACCTGGTCCAGGGTGTGCGCTTTGGGGAGACGCGCGGCGCGCTGTGAGACGCTACCGCGGCCCGCTCGGCACCGGCACACCTCCTCCCCCGACCTGAACCTGGTCTGTGGTTTGACTTGGTCCGGCGAGGAGGAGGGGGAGGCAAGCGGTCGCGGCCCCGCTGCTACCGGTCAGGAGAACCAGTCCTGGACTGGCTCTGTTTCCTGGTGGAGCAGCAGCAGTCCCGACATTTTTAAATTCATACTTTGATCTGACCAGTCCAAAAAACCAGATCAGCGGCCCACGGACACTGGGTTGGGTCGTCATCATGTCGCTTTGTTCCTGCGTGACGCACATTTGGCAAAAAAGAAAAAAAGTCAGAGTAAACCCCCTCAGCATCACTGGTTTTTAACGATCTGAGAGGCTCACTAGGTTTTTTCTCCAGTGTCTCCTCTCTTTGACTGAAGGTCCTGTTATTCCAGGGGCGGATCTAGAGGGGGGGCCAGTGCCCCCGTGACAACAAGCTTGGCCCCCATGTTAAGTGCTTAGTGTTTTAGATTGTACCCCTTTAAAAAAGCAGTTCAGCAGTTAAAATTCATCTGATAACTTTATGCAGCTTTTATACTGCTTCATACTGCTCCTCGAACAATGAGGATGGGTCAAATGCAGAAATGAATTTCCCAAGGGGATCAATAAAGGATAAATTATTATTATTATTATTATTATCAACCATCAATGAGCTCAGACAGTAGCAACTTCCCCCACCCCCCGCGGTGTGCCTTGTGATTTTTTTTTCAATGAAAAAGTGTGCCTTGGCCCAAAAAAGGTTGAAAAACACTGCTCTATGACCTGATATAGCTGATAAATAAATGAACCTAATATTAGTAATGATAATCTTACAACACACAAAGTTGTGAGATTAATATTATTATTTTGCTTTTTCTGAACTATTTAATCTGCTTAGAGTTTTAATGTTTTAAATCTGTTTTATTGTTACTGACAGCAGCTAGATTGAAGTTTCAGATTCCCTTTTGACAAAATGCTGCAGCATGTTGGAGTAGATTCTTTGTCATCCTGGACATGATCATGTTCAGTTTGAATTGAAAACACCTGGAATTTTCCAGTTATGTTGAAGACTCATTGTCTCCCATTAAAGAGCCTCCTTCAGTTTTAAACCTTGGGTTGAGAGTAGGAGGTTTAGAAGTTGTGGTCAGAAACAAACCTGAGATAACTTAACCCAGGGTTAGAGCAGCACTAAGGGAGTGCTCTGGTTTGTGTTTGGCCTGTTAGGCCTTGTGTTTCCCTGTGTGACACTGAAACAAAAATAAACAAGTTGGTATTATACAGTAAAATTTTTTCTTTTTTTTTCTCTTGATATCGTATCGTGAAATATCGTATCGTGACTCTAACATATCGAGGTGCATCGTATCATGAGTTTAAGTGTATCGTCCCATCCCTACTGTGGGTATTAGTGTTAAGTTTTGGTTTTAATGGAGGACCCAAGATGCAGGGAAGAGTGGAGCAATCAGCAGCGAAGGCAGGTATATACCGGTAATCCAAAAGGTGATTTATTCAGAAGATGGCGGAAGAGGAAGACAACAACGCAGTAGGAACCAACAGTGAATGAAAGGAACTGAACGATATAAATAGGGAGGGAGCTAATTAGGGAGACGAGGGACACCTGGAGGTAATGAGTGCAGGGAGGCTGAGGAGGAAAACAGGGAGAAACTAAAACCTACAGACTAGAGGGGGCAAAAACAAGAAAACAGGGAGGAAAACTACTAATAAACCTAAACACTGGACACAGAAGGGCAACAGGACACCCCCACCCCCAAAGGGCGGCTACCAGACGCCCCAGGGAGACACACCCAGGGCGGGAGGAGGGGGGAACCAGGAAGGAGGGCCAGAAAACAAAAGGAGTCCAACAAAAAGGCGGACCCCAGGAGGGGGCGCAAGGGTGCTTCAAGAAGCAGAAACCAGGGGAGTGGCCCAGCAGGGCAAAGGTCAGGAGGCCGGCCCGGAGGTGGTCCAGCAGGACTTAGGACAGGAGGCCGGTCAGGAATGAGCCCAAAAGAGAGGCAGTCAGGGGGGCGACGCCGAGGTCAGCCAAAGAGACGGAACCCCTCTGGAGGACGGCGAGGTGGCCTGGTGGAACCAACACCACCGGGAGGAGAGGCGGTGGAGCTGCTGGAGGACTCAGAGGAGGGGCCGCTGGGAGGCCCAGAAGGAGGAGGAAGACCACTACAAGGTCTGGAGGAAGGGGAACCACTACACGGTCTGGGAGGAGGACGAAGAGAGCCACTGGAAGACTCAGAGGAGGGAAAGTCACTGGAAGACTCGGAGGAGGCAGAGTCGCTGAGAGACTCATGTAGCGTTGTGAATTAACTACACCCTCTTCAAGTAAATATTAAACTCATTTAAAGATTAAGATGAAAAGTGTTGAACTGTGACATTTAACCTTAGGAAATGGCTAATATTTATTGAAGGTAGCTTTAGGTTCTTTCAGGTTGTGAACAGTGAATTAATACCTCATTAATAATTTGAAGCTTAGACAAAATAAAAGATTTTACAATCATTTATTTATAAAAATAACTAAGAACACACAGAGAAATATAACAGTTCTGATTTTTGAGGTAGCTCATTTATAGCATACAATTAAGATTCTTAAACATGATGTGAAATGTTTAAAGATGTGTCTAATTGTGAGGTTAACAGAACAGTTAACAGTATGTTTTGATGAAAGGGAAATGGTTCCATTTAGTTTAGGAGAATTAAACATTATCAAACCAAGCATCTCCAATCAGAAAGTGGGATTCACCTACCTAGTCTTCATCAGATGTCTGAGTCTGAACATGTTGAGATAAAGGTTAAAAACCTACTTATTGGCCAAACATGTCTGAAAAGACATGATGAACCTTGGAACGTGTCTACGCGACAGGATTGGGCCCCCCTGTGTATGATGATGATAACAAACAAGTGAATAATGGCTCACGAATTAGGACATAAGAATTTATTATTCAAAAGTGGAAAAACCAATTTCTAACTCTGAATCCGTTGCTTTTAATGCAACTAAAACAAACTCCACATTAATAAAAAATGTTAGTAAAGTTTATAATATTTACTTATTAATGGAAGTCTTGTATTGCAAAGCCTATTATATTCCCAATGGGTACTTTATAGCAAATAAAATATTGGTGTCATTCAGTTAAGTAGTTTATAGTTCTTAAATGGTATTCTAAACAAAAAGATAGGATGTTCTAATGAAAGTAACCATAAAGGGGTTAATGGGACGTGAACTGTCAAAATGCTACGTAGTTTTCTAAACTTTAAAACAGGAACATCTTAATTAGAGCATGTCAGGTCAATGCCTGCTGAAATCATAACCACACAGCACTGCTTTGGTCAGGTTTTCTTCAAAGTCATGATAGGTGATCAAGTGCTGTGTAGGGAAGGTTATGGCAACAGCACAAGCATTTACTATTGCAGTGGTTCCCAAACTTTTTTTTCTGGGCCCCCCTTAATTTTACACAATTTTTCCTGTGCCCCCCCTCTCACACACACACGCGCCCACACACATACACACACAAACACTGCGAACAGACAAATCTCATTTTCAAACTCCATTAGAGGTGATTTCACATCAAACCTTAGAGATTTGAACAAGTAAAAGTAACTGCATTTAACTACATGTTAAAATAAACTTCAACCTTTTCTTTAAAACAACAAACTAACCACTTTTACAGCTCAATAGAAACTTTAAAAAATGCCTCAGTGCAAAATGGGTTTTAAAAATGACAAATTCCCTGAGAAAATGAAAATAAAAAATGTAAAGGTTTATTTTTACTTTAAAAAATTGTTCTCTCATCCTCTCAGTGACTGGTGTGAGCGGCTTGTTGCTGCAGATCTCCTTTGTGTTGAGTTGTTCTCCAAACAGTGTCCTGTGTGCGATTTGAG
>SSNR01000276.1:731939-780432 GCA_006937965.1 Callopanchax toddi | reverse complement strand
GGGGGGGTGTCTGGGAGAGGGGAGGTTCGGATCCGGCACTGCGCGTTCAAGGTCGCGCGCGCTCGTTACTGAATCGTCCAGACTCGTGCGCTCCGTCAGTGCGCACGAGGTGCCCAAACGCGTCTTTGCGCATGGGGAGCTTTGCGGTCCGATCACTCAGCCCGTGATCAGATGCTGATTTTAACTACACTTCCTGTTGTGGTGGCTCTGAAGCTCTCATAAGCGTTCAGGCTATGAAGACTGGTTGACACGCACAAGCTGCGCCAGCAGACAAACACAGAGCTATCCAAACCCATTCACCTCCCCGAGAGGAGTTGAGCATCAGCACCAGGTTCTCCCCTGAGTGTCTCAATAAAAAAAATTATGTGCACCCCTCATTTCTCTCTCCTTTTCTCATGATCTCATAATAATGAATGTTAATATTATAACCGGTGTTCCGCTCTGCGCACGGCGCTGCACTGCAACCTCGTCACGCCCACCTGCTCTCTGCAGCTCTGAGCGCGCTGCGGTGAATCGGACACACTCAGATCATCTCCCCAGAGGTGAGAGATTAGGGGGGACAGCAAAGCAGAGACAAGGTAAATCTCACCCATCCACCCCAGATAACCTGCCTAGCACAAAAAAAAATTTTTTTTAATAAAAAAAAAATTTTTTTTTAATTAATAAATAAATAAATCATCCCGCGCCTCCCCTGCCGTTACATTGCGCCCCCCTAGGGGGCGCGCCCCCCAGTTTGGGAACCACTGTACTATTGGATAACAAATGGAATGAGTTCCATAGTGGGAGTTGCAGTCATGGTGTCACGGGCTCCCCTCCTTCTGACCGCTCCTCCCGCTAAGACTCCATTTCCCATCATCCCTCTGGCTTCACTTCCTCTATAAATGACCCTTCACCCCACACACCTGTGCTCAGTCACCGATTCATTCATTCATGCTACAAGCTTCATCCAAACCTACCAGGCTTCCGAGCTTCATCCTCAACCTACCAGTAAGTCAGTTTTTACTACTTACTTATCGGAGTAGTCCCGCGGTCTCGCTTCCATCGAGAACCGCACGGCTGCTCCGAGATTAACTGCGTGTACGCGAACGCTCAGCGCTAATTACTGCCGCGTTTGAGCCGCACACACGCTACACTCAAACTCACAGAGGTTTCAGCCGATCCGTTCTGACACATGGACATTTTGAACAATTCTCTCTCTGACTCAATGGAATGTGAGCTTGTCCCGTGACCCCCTGGAGAAAGCTCTGAACTGATAGATGTTTCCCTTCAGGAGCAGCATCAACAGGACCTTCAGGGCGTCCCTCCACCTGACTGGTATCTTCTTCTGAAATGCACATTAATATAGAATTCATGTTCAAAACGTTTGCTAGCAAAATGCCTTTTATAACATATCTGAATTTTATAAATTAAGCCAATGTAAAAAAATGCATGTGGGTTAACTTATATGGACAATGGTAGCCTATATAAAATGTAAAGCTGCTTTATTACCTTCATCTTCCAACTTCTGTAGGAAATCTTGAAGAAAATTGATGACTCATCTCTTGTTGGCGTCTAATTGAACCTTCTTCCCTGAAGTCGGGGGCCAGTGCTAACTAGGGTTGGGTATTGAAAGGGTTTAATTCGGTACCGGTGCCATTTTGATACTTTTAAAACGGTACCGGTTCCTAAACGGTATTTAAATTGGTACTTTTAAAACCAAAAAACTGATTTTTTTTTTTATGATCCCATGACTTTTTATTTCTTAAGGCAAAAGGCCGAGCCAATCAAATTGACCAACAATATTTTAAAATAAACTTCTTCTAATGCAAAGAAAGAAAAAGTTTACATTATACTGTACATTAATTAAATGTACAAAACATTAACTGTACAATTATTAACTGAACATCAACTCAATCTACTGATTAACAATGGAAATACAATCCAAAACACAGAACTGACACTCAGATCGGTGCTCTTTGGTGTTCTTATTGTCACACAGTGAAAATTGTGTTTTGATTTTAAGTTTTATTTATTTGCAAGGTTTTTTCCTGTTTTTATACATTATTATTGCATGTTGTACACTGTTTTAATATTGTTTGTTTTTAATTCTTTGGATCACTGTGGACTGATTTTAACATGACTGATAATCACTATCACCTGTTGTAAGTGGGCGTGTCCAGGAGGAAACTTATTTAGGTGCCACTCAGGTTGGCAGAGCAAGAGAGAGTGAATAGGACAGAAAAGAAAAGAAAAGGATAGACAACAAAGGAAATGAAAGGTGTGCTGAAGGAAAAAAGGAGAAGCAGCAGGATGTGAGGAGGAGGCAGATCGGCTGTCCCGGTGAGCGGCGAGGAGTCGAGCGTCCCACTGATCTCATGGGACGCGCTGCGAGTGAGTGACGGCCGGCATGAAGTGGACCTCTGCCCACACCCTTCACCCTGCACACACCGTGTGCTCTGCGGGGCGAAGAGATGCGAGGAGCCACGGCTGACATCACTGCTGGACTGCTGCAGGGACGAGGAGATGGGCGAGTGCGCATGTCGGGGTTGTTTCCTGCAGCAGCCTGCTGTGTGCGTGTCACGTGACGTTTGTATTGATAGATGTAGTTACCTCTCCCCACAGACACTGGCATGTATGGAGATGTCATCCTTTGAAAAGATCTCACTACACACTGGACAAGTCACCTATCAGCAATAAAAGAAATGTCAATATTAGGTCAAATAAATTTAAAGAGAGGAATAACTGACAGCAAACATATTTGTGTTGACTCAAGCCAGAACCCAAGTATTTGTTTCTTTACTGCAGAGACACTTTTATATGTTCAGGATGAGTTCAGTTGAATTTTAGTCAAGTTAGGACATTGTGACCTTCGTGGCACAAAATCTAGACATTTATGATAGACTCTATTTAGCTCACTAACTCATTGCTGAAATGTATTAGTCACCTCTGAGGTTTACACAAGACTGGCTCCAGTGTATCCTGACTATTGGGTTAAAAATGTTTACTTTGTGTTTACCGTTTATAAATAACTTTAATGTGGCAAAATGCAAGACAAGAAAAAATGAAACAGTCCATAAGAACAAGCCACCTAAACATGTTTCAATATGCTCACCTTACTGTGAAGAAGTGAGCAGTCTACATGAATGGAGGCAGGTGACCCCAAACTGGATGCCTGTAAAAAATGGAGAATATATAACATGAAATCTCCTAATGATAAAAAATGACTCAAAATTATTTATCTTACCCCTTTAATGTCATCATCCAAAAGCACATTGTCATTATCAGATAGTCTATAAAATAAAACAAAAAACATACTTTTAAAAATGAATATAAACTATTTCTAATGTGTTAGTCAGTTTGGAGCACTCAGTGTAAAATACTGGTAGTGGCCTCATTATTCAACAGCTACCTGAACATTTATTATTACACACCAAATCATCAATTAAGGAGTAAGAAAATAATCTTTTGTTTTTTACGTTGAAAGGCCGTACCTCCTGGGTACATGATGTGACACACAGCGAGCTTTAGGCATGGCCAGGAACTCCTGAGCTGTGAGAGGTAGAGGGGAAATCTCCAGTGTGTGCTGGATGGGCTTAATATAGAGACAGCCCTGGCCCCAGTGGATCCTTCCTCTTGAGGTGACAGCAGTGACAGTCTGCGATGGCCTGATCCACCTTTGGTAGTTAATTTGGACATATTTATGTCTTTTATAATTGTAACAAACATGACTGGCTTTATTTAACTGACAAAAACAAAGAAAGAGCATAAAGACACTATTCTTACCCATAGCTTTGTTAAGCATCCGCTCCCTCTCTGTGTATGTGTGTGTGTTTAAAGCCTAATTTATACTTCTCCGTCTGCGTCGGAACGGAGACACGCAACGCCATTATCCGTCTACGCAAGGGCTCTCCGACGCTCCCGCAAGGACGGACGGAGTAGAGCCCACATTTCTAAACATCCGTCGAACCAGACGTATAGTGCACGTCTGTGATTGGTCGGCCAACACAACCCAAGATCATTTTCGTCTTTACGCCAGGATCCAAAAGCTGTTCTCAATTACACGCCGGGCTCTGGAGAGGCGTTAGTTGAAGATCAGCTTTTCTCTCTCCAAATTTTGTTCTTAAAAAAAAACACACAAGCAGGTGGTGTTATTTAACAGTACACAAACAAAACAGATTACACATTACACAGTTGTCACAGCAAATGGTAAACATAAGGTTAGTTGCATACCTGGAAAAGGTCGCATTATATTTGTGTGCAGGGGGAAGGCTGCATCTGCGACGAGCAGGTGTGGAGCTGGGGTCCTGGTTCCGGGGAGAAATGCAGGTGATGGCAGGTTCAGCTTGTTGTCCAGCAGCATCGAACCAAATAGGCTTTCTTTAAAGACGCCACCATCACTCTCCCGTCCATAACCTCCCACGTCCACCATCGTAAAACGATACCTGGCGTCACATGTTGCATCAGCACAATGGAGTGAGTACCTTTGTAATTGAAGTAGTCACTCCCAGCATTTGGTGGCGCTTTGATGTGCACATGTTTGCCATCCACACTCCCAACGCAGTTGGGAAAGTTCCAAAGTCGCCAAAAATCTGATGCGATGGCTGCCCACTGGTTATTTGTAGGACATGGCAAGTAATCAGGTTGCAGTGCTTGCCACAACGCCCTGCAGACCTCGGAAACAATCACGGACACCGTGCTAGACGCCATTTTGTAGCTGGAAGCTACAGCCTGTTGGCTCCCTCCAGAAGCCAAAACACGCAGAGTCACAGCAAGTCTCTGGGCAACATTTATTGGCAAGGTGTGGGTCCCCTGGTGATGGATCAGGGGCTCCAAACGACGAACCAACTCATCGAATCTGTCAGCCGACATACGGAAATATCTGAAATGCATTTCTGCGTCCATTTGCCTCAAAGGTCGCACAAGACCGGAAAATTCACCTGTGGTCTGCCTCGTTCGATTTAGTGGCCGGACATCCCATCGACGACGCTTTCTCCTTTTACGCTCTTGTTCATGACTGTTCAATAAGAGCATCTCTTCTTCTATCAAACAAAGTCCCAACTGGAGCAACAGTCTACGTCTACTCACCGCCATTTTTTAGGTTGAGCCAGTACGTATACAGGAAACAGTAATCATAGACGTGAATGTACTGCTCCCAGTGCTACGCCCTCTGTTGTTTCAGCGGAGAATTGCTTTGCAACACCCCGCAGCAAACGGAGAAGTCTGAAGGCAAAACGCCTACGTCGATATGTCTGCGTCTCTCACTTGCGTAGCCGACGCAGAAGCATAAACCAGGCTTAAGCCATTAAGTGCCACGCTGCGCGACCCCCCCCCCCCCTTGTCGGAGGGGAGAGTGGGTGACACACAGCAAGAGGAGAAAAAGAGGGGAATGCTAAGGAAATGAGCTTTAGCGGGAAGCAGGCTCCCTCAAAGCTAATCTTTAGTAAAGACTAGTAGCTACTGTTTGTTTCCTGGGTTTTAACTTTTTCACTCTTTCACATTCCAAAGTATCTCGGGACATTTTGGGGGCGGAGTATTGACGTTTCGGTCATCCAATCAGAAGCGAGGGCTGTACATATCATGAATATGTAGTGGACATAGACGTTATTTCTAAGTTTATACGGACCAGATCAAGAAATGGATTATTATTTGTGTGTGACATTTAACCTTTTCCCTACCAGCTCACACCCTGGGAGGGTCGGCAGCCCTAGGCAGTTGTAAACGCCTGTCCTGAGGAAGGACCCCTCTTTGCATCTTTCTGTTGACAGTAAAGATAATGCGGATGCTAATTTACAGCTTGGTGATACTTATTCAAATAACAAACTTTCAGGATGGTGATCAAAAGGAGCTTCGATCACAAGCACAGATGGAATGGAGCCAGAAGACCCTCACCCCACCTTTCTCACCCAGTGGGGAAAGCCGAGGAATTCCTTTGTGTCTCCTGTCCCTTAAGAACTCAAGTGTCTTCTCAAGGAATCAAATCTAACCTCTCTTTATACTCACAGGTTCCAGATGAAATAAAACTTCAGTGTGATCCAAGTTGGGGTAAAGAAATGTTAATATCCACAGGTTTACTTTTAAAATGTGTTTACAAGATAAAGTTTGATTTTTCCCTGTTTGATTTACTTAGGTAAAAGTTCTTTGGTTAATTTTCCTTGAAGACTTTTCATATTGTTTATCAATATGATACCAAAATATCTAGGGGTGCTTTTCTCTTTTAAATCTAATCTAGTCAAGAAACTAGAAATGTTATTCGTATGTACTCTTAAGCTAAGAGTAACTAATTTCTCTGATTAATGTGATGTGGGATTTAATGTGCTTCTATGCTTAGAATAAACGTGATGCAGTCAGTCTAAAAGGTGATTCTGAATAACTTATCCAGTTTCAGAGAGAAAAGTGGTAAAGATTTATTTCTATTGCTTAGGAACTTTATTCCTCTCATCAAAAGTTAAACCCCCTTTTTAGAAGCCATTCCTAAGTACTTCCCCTTTATGCAGATGAAGGTGGAGTCAACCACACCATTGGCTGAACCAGACTCCACCTCTGCCCTTTAAAAACAAGGAGGCACTAACTGCTTCTCTTCTTCTTCCTCTTCGCTGCCTCTTCTTCTTGCTCTTCTTACTCTTACTTCCTCTTCTTCAGCCTTCCCTGCTCCTGCTCTCTTACTTTCTGCTCAGATGACCTGATGACCTCTCCAGCCTGCCTGCATGCTGGCCCTGCTCCCCTCACCAGGGAGCCAAGACGCAGGGCTGCAACATGAGGCCTGCTCAGCAGAACAGACTCTTAACTTTAGTCTTAGAAACTTTCGGCGTTAAGCTTTTCTTTTATTTTCACGTTACATTCTTCTCAACCAAGTTTAGACGTTTTAAAGTTTATTTTCCTTTTATCCGTCGTTAGAAACCAAAAGTTAGATGGCGTTAATCTGAAGCTAAACTACTGAACATGAAGACAACGTCCTGCTATGAGAGAGAGGTCCATGCTTGCCCAAATCCTGGAGATCTGCATCCATCAGCTTCTGGTTCCCCTTCCACACTTGAGTCACCCATCGAGCGTTTCCTGCCCTGACTGCCTTCTCTCCAAGCTAGATCAGGAACCACTGTGACTGCTGGAGGAAACAAAGCCGTCCAGGCCTCAACGTATCTCGGGGATTCAAGTTCAGTGGTTCGGTGAGACAATCAACCTATGTGGTTATTGCAATATGATGCAGTTTGGGTAAAGCCAGCTAAACCTAAATCTCTCATCCATCCCTCCTCCTTAAAATCCTTTAATCTTCAATTTCCCTTCATAGGCCAATAAATTAGCTTAATTTCATTAGTAAACCATTTATCACTCTGAAACACTAGTCATTAATATTTATTTAACCTCAATAATTCATCTTGTCAATAACTTGAACTGGTTACAAAGTCAAATTCCTAACTTTGCTGTGTTGCTTGTTATAACATGTTCATTTTGAGGTTTCTGTAAATAAATGTATCCGTATATAATCATAAACGGACTTCCAGTGATTTTTATATGTTTTCATATCAAAAATGGGTAAAGAACTTACTTCTTTCAGACTCAGACTGATAAATGATTAATAACACAAAAATACAAATAAGATAAAACTAAAGGTTGTCTCAGCTTACCTTCCAAAGAAAACGTTGGGTGGTGCCCTAATTATGAGGTTTTGACTATTATTATTAATTATTAAGAATAATTATAATAATAATATTCAATATATACAACTTTACCCCTATATTACGCTACAAATACTAATGAGAATCCTGCTGTTTCAAATTCAGGTGTCAGATGGGAAACTTCTAAAGCTTATATTATAAGCATCAAAGCTTCTTTCTTTATAAAAATTCACAGATAGCATTGAATTACACTAGAGAACAATTAAAAACTATAAAATAACCCAGAAAACTACACCTTTAATATAGTCCAACAACAGATTTCTATACTGGTTCAAACTAAGATTATTTTTGTTTTTCCAGTTTATGAGGATCGTTTTCTTAGCGATGCATAGGGCAGTTAAAACCATGTGAGCTGAATTAATCTCTGTGATGACATCATCTAAGTCTCCCAGTAAGCAAACTGGAGGGGAAGCTGGAATATTACATTTCAGACACTTTGACAGGTCTGCACAGGTGGACAAAACCAAAGTGCATGAATGTAGGTGTCAGGGGTGTTGTCTGTGCAGCTTGTACAAATTTCAGATGGCGCATAACCCATCCTGTATAGTGAACTCCATGTAGGATTTTATATTGGAATAATTGTAAACTGGGGTTTCTAGTCATTCTAAAAGATTTTAAAACTGTCTGAGACCAGACGTTTTGGTCATAACTGACTGACAGGTCTGCCTCCCACTTAGCTATAGGAAGAGATATTGAGTCATCTACTTTAGACACTAGCCTATATATTTTAGACAGTATTTTAGGAGATTTAAGATTAAGGAAATGTAATATATTTGATGGTGTTTGTAGCTCTGTTCTATTAAGCTTCAATTTATGTTTTATTATAGATTTAATTTGTTGATATTCTAAAAATCTTTTCCTGTCAACCCCATATTGTGAGACTATCCTGTTAAATGGGATGAAATCAGTTCCCTCAAAGAAATGTTCCAGGTATACGATTCCTTTACTCCTCCAGTCTGAGAAGTTGATCATATTCAGGGGTGCACACAATTTTTCATACCATGTACTCAAGGGAGAACCTGGCGCTCTGGCTTGTCTGGTAAGCACGCCGGGTGGTGGTGGGGGGGGTCATTTTTCGAATCATCAGAAAGACAAATAAAAGACAAAAAACTTTGATCTCTATTTATTTTGTAGCAACATTTTTCTGCTCAATCTACAGCATTTAACTCAAGATGTCAATTCAATGCTTAAATAAAATGTTTAATCATATAAAAACCAATTAAATGGTGAAAAGACTTCTGATCACCTCTCTGGTCAGACAGAGCCGCTCACTGCCCACAGCTGCAGCAGGTGAGGAAGGGGGGGGGGGGGGGGGGGGGGGGGGGGGGGGGGGTGGCGTGACGATCAAGGTGTTCTGATCGCTCCTGACTGAACACTGTTAGTATTAACGTGCATTAGCTCGGATAAAAGTCCAAAACAACACGTTATCTTAGACAGAAATAGATGAGTCTTATTTTTCTATCAGAGAGGAGATCAGCTGACAGATGGTTCGCACGCACACATCAGAAAATGGATCAGTTATGATCAGTGATGCTTTGTTCTGGTTAACTTAAATGACTGAGTCTGATGGAGAGAACTTGATATGTGATGACAAAATGAACGTCTTTCTCAGAGGGGAATTATTTATCAGCTGATTCAGAGCGCGCCGTGAGCTGTCGGGTCGGGCACGGGTTAAAACGCACGAGCGCAGATCCGTGAACTGTGTCCCGAACCATAGAGGGCGATCCATACAGATCACGGATGTATTGTGACCCGTTGCACCCCTCCTGGGCATGTGTGAGTTGAGTGCGTGGGTCGGATACTGTAATTGTGTGTGTGTTGAAGCGTGCATCCAAGGAGCTCTGCTGCGTAATGGCACAGTGCCACTGAGAGGTTTTCACTAGTGTGTATAAGAAGTTTTCACTAGTGTGTATGAGAGGTTTTCACTAGTGTGTATGAGAGGTTTTCACTAGTGTGTATGAGAGGTTTTCACATGTGTGTATGAGAGGTTTTCAGTAGTGTGTATGAGAGGTTTTGTTTTCACATGTGTGTATGAGAGGTTTTCACATGTGTGTATGAGAGGTTTTCACTAGTGTGTATGAGAGGTTTTCACTAGTGTGTATGAGAGGTTTTCACTAGTGTGTATGAGAGGTTTACACTAGTGTGTATGAGAGGTTTTCACTACTGTGTATGAGAGGTTTTCACTAGTGTGTATGAGAGGTTTTATTTTCACTAGTGTGTATGAGCGGTTTAGTTTTCACATGTGTGTATGAGAGGTTTTCACATGTGTGTATGAGAGGTTTTCACTAGTGTGTATGAGAGGTTTTCACTAGTGTGTATGAGAGGTTTTCACTAGTGTGTATGAGAGGTTTTCACTAGTGTGTATGAGAGGTTTTGTTTTCACATGTGTGTACAGTGAGTGCAGAATTATTAGGCAAATGAGTATTTTGACCACATCATCCTCTTTATGCATGTTGTCTTACTCCAAGCTGTATAGGCTCTAAAGCCTACTACCAATTAAGCATATCAGGTGATGTGCATCTCTGTAATGAGAAGGGGTGTGGTCTAATGACATCAACACCCTATATCAGGTGTGCATAATTATTAGGCAACTTAACAAAAACAAATATATACCCATTTCAATTATTTATTTTTACCAGTGAAACCAATGTAACATCTCCACATTCAGAAATATACATTTCTGACATTCAAAAACAAATCAGTGACCAATATAGCCACCTTTCTTTGCAAGGACACTCAAAAGCCTGCCATCCATGGGTTCTGTCAGTGTTTTGATCTGTTCACCATCAACATTGCGTGCAGCAGCAACCACAGCCTCCCAGACACTGTTCAGAGAGGTGTACTGTTTTCCTTCTTTGTAAATCTCACATTTGATGATGGGCCACAGGTTCTCAATGGGGTTCAGATCAGGTGAACAAGGAGGCCATGTCATTAGTTTTCCTTCTTTTATACCCTTTCTCACCAGCGACGCTGTGGAGTACTTGGAGCATTGTCCTGCATGAAAATCATGTTTTTCTTGAAGGATGCAGACTTCTTCCTGTACCACTGCTTGAAGAAGGTGTCTTCCAGAAACTGGCAGTAGGACTGGGAGTTGAGCTTGACTCCATCCTCAACCCGAAAAGGCCCCACAAGCCCATCTTTGATGATACCAGCCCAAACAAGTACTCCACCTCCACCTTGCTGGCGTCTGAGTCGGACTGGAGCTCTCTGCCCTTTACCAATCCAGCCACGGGCCCATCCATCTGGCCCATCAAGACTCACTCTCATTTCATCAGTCCATAAAACCTTAGAAAAGTCAGTCTTGAGATATTTCTTGGCCCAGTCCTGACGTTTCAGCTTGTGTGTCTTGTTCAGTGGTGGTCGTCTTTCAGCCTTTCTTACCTTGGCCATGTCTCTGAGTTTTGCACACCTTGTGCTTTTGGGCACTCCAGTGATGTTGCAGCTCTGAAATATGGCCAAACTGGTGGCAAGTGGCATCTTGGCAGCTGCACGCTTGACTCTTCTCACTTCATGGGCAGTTATTTTGCGCCTTGGTTTTTCCACACGCTTCTTGCGACCCTGTTGACTATTTTGAATGAAACGCTTGATTGTTCGATGATCACGCTTCAGAAGCTTTGCAATTTTAAGTGTACTGCATCCCTCTGCAAGATATCTCACTATTTTTGACTTTTCTGAGCCTGTCAAGTCCTTCTTTTGACCCATTTTGCCAAAGGAAAGGAAGTTGCCTAATAATTATGCACACCTGATATTGTGATTATTGTGTTGATGTCATTAGACCACACCCCTTCTCATTACAGAGATGCACATCACCTGATATGCTTAATTGGTAGTAGGCTTTAGAGCCTATACAGCTTGGAGTAAGACAACATGCATAAAGAGGATGATGTGGTCAAAATACTCATTTGCCTAATAATTCTGCACTCACTGTATAAGAGGTTTTCACTAGTGTGTATGAGAGGTTTTCACTATTGTGTATGAGAGGTTTTCACTAGTGTATATGAGAGGTTTTCACTAGTGTGTATGAGAGGTTTTCACTAGTGTGTATGAGAGGTTTTCACTAGTGTGTATGAGAGGTTTTCACTAGTGTGTATGTGAGGTTTAGTTTTCACATGTGTGTATGAGAGGTTTTCACTAGTGTGTATAAGAGGTTTTCACTAGTGTGTATGAGAGGTAACTTGGAATAATGTCCCTGGTGGCCCCTCATAGCAGACGCTGATCCAATCAGCTGTGGTGAAGTAGCTAAGGCACAAAACAAAGCTTTGCCCGGTTGATCTTTGTCCTAATCCTCACGTATGGTCATGAGCTTTGGGTAATGACAGAAAGAATGAGATTGTGAATACAAGCGACTGAAATGAGTTTCCTTCCCAGGTTGGTCGGGTTCAGCCTTAGAGATAGTGTAAGGAGCTCGTACATCTGGGAAGTATACTCGAAGTAGAGCCGCTGCTCCTCCACATTGAAAGGGGCCTGTTGAGGTGGTTAGGGCATCTGGTCAGGATGCCTCCCTTGGGAAGTGTTTTGGGCATGTCCTTCCAGCAGAAGGAAGATTAAACTAGTTAAACAATTTTTAGCATTCAATAAATGTCACTAAATTGTGCACTTGTATCTGTTTGTTTGTATCTGACTTTCGCTTCATCCAGCCTCTCCTCCTCCCACAGGCTCAGAAGCAGCTGCTGCTGGTGGAGCAGCAAAAAAAGGTCACCTGTCGACCGCATCCCTTTAATACGACCTGTTTGCCAGTTTGTGTCCGTACTGGATGTGCGATTGTGTGAGAGAAACAATAGTCTGTGAACTGATGCAGAGAGACGAAGCAAAGTTCTCTAGATGAAAGATTTATTAGGACTGGGAGCAGCTTTCTAACTTTCACACCACACTTGTCCTACAGAAGACCCCGGCTGCCTCGTGCAATAAACAACAAAGAGAACTGATCCAAAATGGTCAAGAGGTGTGGAGTTGTGCAAATGTGTTTGTTTTAGTGAACATATGTGATGAAATAGAAAAAAAAGTAAAAATGTTTAATTGTAACACCACTTTTCTTCCCGACTGCAAAACCGAAAAATCACAAAAATAAATATGGTCATGCTGATGTGATCTGATCTACATCTAATCTGTATCTAAACACAAGTATGAAACTGCTATGTGTTTTTTAAATGCAAAGCTTATATTTAAAAACAAAAAAACTAAAAGCCTGTTATAGAACATTAAAAAGCAAACAAACAAAAGTGCTGCAAAACCACAAGTATGTTGAAGAAATGAGAAATTAGCTGATTAAATGTTGCACCTTTTATGTTTTGTTCTATATGTAGTGACAGCAAATACTGAATAGTTCCAAATAAAGCACCTAAGCTGATATTTAAAATGGGATTTTCATATTTAGACGGGACAAGAAAAAATATTCTATAAGTCATGCAAGGCAACGAAAAGCAGCAAATCCTTATATAAACAACGCTAAAAAAACATGATATTTGGCACTTTTGGTTGAACATATCCTTTGAGAAAAGGATGAATTATTTATCTGTAGTTGCAGATGCTATTTTTTTTCCAATTCATGCTGTAGTCAAACATGAGCTGTTGAACTGCAGAAAGCAGCAGCTTTACAATCCACTACAAAGTCTCCGCACATGCATTAAATAATAATTAGACACCCTTTAATAGAATGCAGTAATAAAAAGCTAAATGGTTGGCCAGTTTTAGGTAATTACTTTATGAAGAAAATAATTTCAAAAGATGGGGGGAAAAACACAACACTAAATAAAAAAGTTTATACCATTAAGTCAAATGAGTCAATATTTCTTCTTTTGAAAAGAGATGAAATGGAAATCTTTATGAACTAAAAATTCTAATTGAAGTTTATTTTTATCTTGTGGATTTAGTTAGGTTAATGTTTTCTGCTCTTAATATTATATCATTTATTTATTTACATAAAACCCCGCAGTTAAGTAATGTGCCTAAACAAAAAATAGGAGTTTTAATAATTAAACAAATAAATGCTTTAATATGGACAGAAAAAAATAAAGTGTTGCTTTAATGCATATACAGCCTTCCCCAACTCAAACCATGGCATATGTGATGTTTAACTACTGATTTTAATTTCAGGTATTATTATATTTTTTCAGGGCATTTGATTGTTTTTCTAAATTTTATTTTAATCTTACTTTTTTGACTAATGATGCAGCAGCCAAGTATTTTGTCACAGCTGTAACAGATAAGTGATTTAAACCGATAAAGCTTTTCTTCAGGAAGTTACAGTAATGGTCAAATAGATTACTAATAAAGAATCAACATTTTAACTCACGATTATTTTTAAAAGGTTCATATCAGTAACAATCAACATATCACTTCTAATTGTTTATTTCCCAGCCTTACTGCATCTTTGCTTTTTCTTACAGGAATATGCAGATTCAGGTGATAAAAATAAGTTCTCTGCATTATCCAGTCAGCTGTGGTTCTGTGTGTCTGCTCCCACCTCCACAGCAGTAACTTCCACATTGATAACCCTGAGTGTAACACAGCAGCTGATTTCTGATCCATCACTGATTCTTTTAACCTTGAACAGCACGTCTCAGAACCAACCCATAATATGGGTCACACTTTGGATCTAGTCTTCTCTCTGGGACTAAACATCAATCAGCTACATGTTGAAGAGGTTCATGTGAGTGACCACAGCTGTGTTTTCTTTAAGATTCAGTCTAACGTTGATCCTGTCCCTCACAAACAGTTCAGAAAGACGCATCATTAATCAGTCAGCAGTTGATGGTTTTTCTGTAATGTTTGATAGAAACTTAGTTCATGGTGAAGATGCAAAGTCCTTCATCCAGTCATTTAATCAGCAGTGTTCTACTGTCTTAGATAAAGTAGCTCCAGTTAAACAAACAGTATCTCATAGAAGGAACAGTCCCTGGATGAATGAATATATTTATAATCTCAGAAGTACATGCCGTAAAGCTGAGAGGCTTTGGAAATCAACAAAGATGGAAATTCACCGACTGTATCTTAAGGAATTGATAACATCTTTAAATGAAATGGTTAAAAACTCCAGAGTTGTTTACTTCTCTCAACTGATTTCCTCAAATAAAAACTCCAAAGTTCTGTTTGACACGATCAATCAGATAGTTTCACCTAAAACGCCCCAAATCCCTGTTCTCAAGGTCTGATTGGAACAACTTCCTTTCATTCTTTGAGAACAAAATTAGAAACATCAGGTCGAGTTTCTCACCCCCATCTGCTCCTTATTCTCCCATCCACCCTCCTCCTTTCCATACCTGGTCCTTCTTCACACCTGTTCATTTTCAGAACATCTGTCTCATTCTTAAAAACATGAAACAATCTTCAAGCCCAGTTGATATTCTCCCAACCTCTTTGCTTCTTAAAGCTTTTGACCTAGTTGGCCCATGCATTGTTGATTTTATCAATCTATCCCTCCAAACCGGCTCCGTCCCCTCCATCTTTAAACACGCTGTTATTGAACCCATCCTTAAAAAACCCAGTCTGGACTCCTCTCAACCAAATAACTACAGGCCCATTTCCAAACTGAGCTATATTTCTAAACTTTTAGAAAGAGTCGTGGCTGATCAGCTGGTCTCTTTTCTGGAACAACACAACATTTTTGATAAATTCCAATCTGGTTTCCATAAAAAACATTAAACAGAAACAGCTTTACTCAAAGTATCCAGTGACATCATGATGGCAGCAGACTCCGGGGAGTTTACAGTCTTAGTTTTGTTGGACCTTCCTGTTGATCACAGCACCTTAATGAACAGACTCTGTGACTTGGTGGATCTCTGGAACAGTTTTAGACTGGTTCAGATCGTACCTCTCAAACAGAAGTTTCAGTATCCATATAAACAACATCATGTCAGATACTACAGATCTGTTCTGTGGGGTACCCCAACGCTCTGTTCTGGGTCCACTCCTGTTTTTACTATATATCCATCCTCTTGGACAGATCATTAATAGATGTCACAATGTCTCCTACCACCTTTATGCAGATGACATTCAGCTGTACTGCTCCTTCAAGGACTCAGAGTTCTACAAACTGTCTGAACTACTGGAGTGTCTGTAAGCAACTAACTGGTTAGAAAATCACTTCCTTCAGTTAAACCCTGAAAAGACTGAATGTCTGATTGTTGCACCTGATAGGATGGTCCCTCTGATCAGTCAACATATTGGACATTTAAGTTCTGCTGTAAAGTCAAACCTGAGGAATCTGGGTGTTATTTTCGACCAATCAATGTCTCTTGAAGGTCACTCAAAACAGCTGGTCAGAAACTGTTTTTATCATCTGAGAAATATTTCCAAACTGAGAAAGTTGGTGTCAAAACCTGAACAGGAAATGGTTCTTCATGCTTTGATCTCCTCCCGTCTAGATGACTGTAACACACTTTTCACATGTTTGAACCAAAAAGCCCTTTATGGCCTTCAGCTGGTCCAGAACTCTGCAGCGAGGCTCCTCACTGGAGCAAACAGAAAAGATCACATCACTCCTATTCTGAGGTCTCTGCACTGGTTACCTGTTAAATGTAGAGTTCATTTTAAAATCCTGACTCTAACTTTCAGGGCCCTACATGGTCAAGCACCTCTTTATGTTACTGAACTGATAAAGACCTACGCTCCAACCTGAGCTCTCAGGTCCACAGACCAGAATCTCCTAACAGTTCCAAGGACCAGATTTAAAAGTCGAGGTGATCGCTCCTTCCAGTCTGTTGCACCTCGACTTTGGAATGAACTTCCTTTAGTTTTACGCTGTATAGACAGTCTGGACTCCTTTAAAAAGCAGTTGAAGACCCAATTATTCAAAACTGCTTTTAAATAACTCTTCTGTGTTCTCTTGTTGTTGTTTAATGATTTTGATTTGTAATGATATTTTGTTTGCTTAATTGATTTTATTTGTTTTATCATGTTTGATTCTGTTTTCTGTGAAGCACTTTGTGATTTTCTCTGTAAAAGGTGCTATAGAAATAAACTTTACTTACTTACTTTCTAATTACTTACACACACACACAAGGTAATGGCTCCCGGAGGCGAATTTGAGAATGCAGCGGTGATAGAGGCAGGTCCCGCCTCTAGCTGGAGCCAGGCCAGCTGAGTGCACAGCACCGCCACCTTTGATGCACTGTAAGCGGACTGAAGGCTGGGAAACTGTTGGGGATTTGAGGCGTAGTCTCAAGCAGAGTTTGTAATAACACCGTTTAAAATAGCGGCGTTAGGTAACGCTGTTCTTTTATCAGTGTAAGCGCCATTTAAGTATTTTAGTTGTTTTTATTTTGAAAGTCTGTCTAACAGGAAGCCATGAGTTACTTCCGGTTTGTACGAATGTTATAAATTGACTGTTCAGTGTTATGTTTTTGTGGAATAAAGAAAGTCTAGATGGCGGAGCCAACACGGTATTTTACCGTTTGGCTGGGCAAGTCATAATGATGCAGTTCAACGCGTAAAACCTCGTCTCTGTCTCAATTTGTGAACTTTGGAATGGTCAACAGCCGGCAGACACTAAGAACTAATGAAATTGGAACCCACAATCAGTAACAGACTAATCTAACAAATTTACCGTTTCCATCATGAGAACTCCATTACCGTTACTGAGCGTGAAATGCGGTGCGTTACTTTTGCAATGTTCTCTCCAATAATGAGTCTGTAGGTTCAGTCCTCAGAGTTTTATTTTGAACAATACGAGCTACTGTCAGCTGTAGCCACACCAAAAACAGTAAAAAACAACTGAATAGAGCTGTTTCCTCATCTCTGTTTCATCTGCAGCGGTACGTCTCATACACACACACTCGCGCTCTGCCCCATCAGCTGCTCACACGCGACTCTCGCTGTTTTCACACAAAGCAGAAACAACAGCGTCTCAAACTTCCAAGCATAGTCTCAGAACAAACGATAACCAGACTATTATGGTATGAATTGATCAAATAAACTGTGTACTCAGAACACACCATCTCCACGCAGAAACTGCTTGTGCGTGCACACACTCACACACACAAACGCCAGCGATGCAGCAGGGCGAGTCTGGAGCATTTGTATGAAAAGTTGCCATCTTCAAGGTGGAGATAAAGAGGAGGAAATAATTATTTGACCCCTTGCTGATTTTGTAAGTTTGTCCAATGACAAAGAAATGAAAAGTCTCAGAACAGTATCATTTTAATGGTAGGTTTATTTTAACAGTGGCAGATAGCACATCAAAAGGAAAATCGAAAAAATAACTTTAAATTAAAGATAGAAACTCATTTGCATTTCATTGAGTGAAATAAGTATTTGAACCCCTACCAACCATGAACAGTTCTGGCTCCCACAGAGTGGTTAGACACTTCTACTCAATTAGTCACCCTCATTAAAGACACCTGTCTTAACTAGTCACCTGTATAAAGGACACCTGTCCACAGAATCAATCAATCAAGCAGACTCCAAACTCTCCAACACGGGAAAGACCAAAGAGCTGTCCAAGGTTGTCAGAGACAAAATTGTAGACCTGCACAAGGCTGGAATGGGCTACAAAACCATTAGCAAGAAGCTGGGAGAGAAGGTGACAACTGTTGCTGCAATTGTTTGAAAATGGAAGGAGCACAAAATGACCATCAATCGACCTCGGTCTGGGGCTCCACGCAAGATCTTACCTCGTGGGGTGTCAATGATTCTGAGAAAAGTGAGAAATCATCGTAGAACTACACGGGAGGAGTTAGTTAATGACCTCTTAGCTGGGACCACAGTCACCAAGAAAACCATTGGAAACACATTACACCGCAATGGATTAAAATCCTGCAGAGCCAATGAACACCTGAATGATTCAGAGAGTGACTGGGAGAAGGTGCTGTGGTCTGATGAGACCAAAATTGAGCTCTTTGGCATTAACTTAACTCGCTGTGTTTGGAGGAAGAAAAATGCTGCCTATGACCCCCAAAACACCGTCCCCACCGTCAAGCATGGAGGTGGAAATATTTTGCTTTGGGGGTGTTTTTCTGCTAAGGGCACAGGACAACTTCACCGCATTAACGGGAAAATGGACGGAGCCATGTATCGTCAAATCCTGAGCGACAACCTCCTTCCCTCTGCCAGGAAACTGAAAATGGGTCGTGGATGGGTGTTCCAGCACGACAATGACCCAAAACATACAGCAAAGGCAACAAAGGCGTGGCTCAAGAAGAAGCACATTAAGGTCATGGAGTGGCCTAGTCAGTCTCCGGACCTTAATCCTATAGAAAACCTATGGAGGGAGCTGAAGGTCAGAGTTGCACAGAGACAGCCTCAAAACCTTAAGGATTTGGAGATGATCTGCAAAGAGGAGTGGACCAAAATTCCTCCTAACATGTGCGCAGACTTGGTCATCAATTACAAGAAACGTTTGACCTCTGTGCTTGCAAACAAGGGTTTTTCCACTTAGTATTAAGTATTTTTTGTTAGAGGGTTCAAATACTTATTTCACTCAATGAAATGCAAATTAGTTTCTATCTTTTATTTAAAGTTATTTTTTCGATGTTCCTTTTGATGTGCTATCTGCCACTGTTAAAATAAACCTACCATTAAAATGATACTGTTCTGAGACTTTTCATTTCTTTGTCATTGGACAAACTTACAAAATCAGCAAGGGGTCAAATAATTATTTCGTCCACTGTATATCCCCTACTTCAAACTCATTGAGGTAAAAGTCATGAGAATGTGTTTGTGAGGGGTCATTAAGTCCAAGAGTTTATGTTTCTTTTACTCATTTAAATTTATTCATGAAAACTGATCAGAAAAATTCTAATTCTTTGATATACCACTACTATTTTTTTTAAAATAGTAACGCAAAAATTATTTTTTCCTGATAACTAGTTACTTTTATTATAAAGTAATTCTGTACCTAATTCAGTCACTTTTTGGAATTAGCAACTATAACTAATTACTTTTTAAAGTAATGTTCCCAAAACTGGTCTTGAGAGCGCTCATCTATAACAACACCTTTAGCTCTGTGAAACACTGTAATCCATCAGAGGGGTTGTCTGCTCCATGACTGCTGCCCAAAAACTGCCATTATTATGAGAAAAACAAAAGATTCAGACGAAGTAAGTCGGCCACAACGGTGCAATGCTGCCACCTATTAGATATACAGTACAGTTATTATTTTTTAGGCTTTCCAGAATGCGCAGGCAGCGTCAGTTGACGTCACATCCGTGGGACAGCGCAGGAAATTCGGGCCCGAATTGCAGCGCATTTTACAGCTCACAGCCAGTTCAAGATTATGGAATGATACATTGGTGGCCTCATTCTTTTTGGTTTAAAACGCTTCATCACTCAAAACTGAACATACATGATTTTTTTTTTTTAACAAATACTGCCTCCTGTCCCTTTAACAAAATTGCTCATTGTGTTAGGAAAAACTGAGCTAATATTTGAGGTAGTCTGCTGGTATACTTGTTATACTGAAATCAATCAAAGCTACCATAGGAATGCACAAGCCTATTTAAGAGATGCAAAATATCAAAACATTTTGTAATATTTGAATACTTTATTAAATACCATTGAATTCAATCTTAGAGCGTGTGCCAAAACAGGAAGTGTGGATTAAAGCAATCCATCCTGTAACGTGGTCCTGGTCTGGACCGGCCCAAAGATGCATCACCAGGAAAATGCCCAATGGCCGGTCCAGCCCGGTCCACATCCAGACCCAGGGCAGGGCTCAGCACAGGTCGATCCAGACACGTATGCCTCCTTACTCTGGACACAGGTCTTTCTGCGCACAGCTATTTCTCCCCCCTCGGATTGAATTATTATTTGGGACAATTCAGTGAAAGCTGGGTATTGGTGGGGACACGTCACCTCCGTCCATGGCTGTCAATATTGCTGTGTTTCTTCTCAGACTGGTTGTGTTTCCTGCAATATCCCTCCTAAACAGCAGATGTCAATACAGAGAAAACACAGCTGCAAGAATGACACCAGAAAATAAGGATACAAAAAAGACAACAATTTGAAATGTAATTTTTTTTTTCATTTTCACATGGCAGTGCTTAAATTTGCAACAGTTTTACAGGACAACATTCTAAATAAATCCCATCAGTGTGCCTTATAAACAAATTACTGCCCAACCTCAGAATGCAGAGACAAGCTGCTGTATGTAGTTACTCATAACTATCTTGCTGGCATGTAAACACTTCACTTTGAACCTTTAGGACCACAGAGGGCAGAAATTAAGACATTAGCATAATAATGAACCTAAGCAACTTGGTTAATAAATGCAGCACATGTTAGTGCATAAATGTGACTGAATGAAAAGCTTTGTGCTCTGTCACTGGAAAACACTGGTAAGCTGAACATATGTGTGCAATAGCTAACAATCTAATGAGAGACTGTTATATAGTAATTACCGTATTTTCTGGACTATAAGTTGCTCCGGAGTATATGTCGCACCAGCCGGTGCGACATATACTCCGGAGCGACTAGCGGATACAAGTTCGGCATTACGGTAATACTACCAAGCCTGGAGGCTGATTGGTACACAGGCCTAGAGCGCCATCTAGCGGTTTTAGGTGTGAAAGTGACAAACATGTGAAATTAATCAAAATTATATACTTCAGTATAAGTCGCAGGACCAGCCAAACTATGAAAAAAGTGTGACTTAGTCTGGAAAATACGGTATTCAGAGACAGTATTGCTGGTGTACAGTTAGTCGTTTGTGCCTCTTGTGAGTGCAGCTGCAGTGAGGCTCCTCTTTTGTTTTTAAATGAAATCATAAACTTCAAATGACAGCATCCTGTTTTAATTATTCGCCTTGAAAATTCAGCCACAACAATTTATTAGACAATGGTTGAATGTTTTGCCTGTTAACACTGCTCGCATTGTGTTTTCCCCAATAGTTTTAGTTGGCGAAGCAGCGTTGGGAGGGAGGTGGTGACTAGCAAGCCATAAACCACTTAGCTCCCACTCAGCAGCACCTGCAGGGACTACAAATTCAACTGTTGTCAGCCACCTGAACTTAAGCAGAGGGACAGATGTGGAGCAGAGCACCACTAAGCAGTAATTCTAACATAATGATGTGTGAAGGAAGGGAGTGAGAGAGGCCAAGAAATAGTGAGACAATGAAGGAAAGCACCTTTCTCAGGGGAGGCAGAGTAACACCTTTACAAACTACTGCAAAGAAATACACGTAGGGTCTCTGTGGCAGAACACAGCTGCCTGACAAATTTTAAATATTCAGAATTAATCATTTTGGTGCAGAAAGGGAGAAATAAACATGCTGTTTCAACATTACTGAAAAACAGGGTTTCGTTCACACTCCCTTCATACCTGGAGACGGCTTATTTTTGTCTAAAAGACAATTCAGGACAAGACACGTCTCTATCTGTCCTCTCTTCTTCACCTGGTCCATAATAACATCACACTAGGTCTGGTGAAAATATTCAGCTCATCATCTCCAACACCTCTACTGTTTTTGGCTGCAAATGTGACTCAAAACACTTTACAAAATATCCTTAAACTTTAACTCTGACATCAACCTTTAAATCTAAACTTCATCAGGTTATAACTGCTGCTGCTCTTGTTCATCACCCAGATCTTACTCACATCATTCAGATACACATTGACTCTCCTTTACGATGGAATGATTCTTCTGCATGTATGTGTTTATGTGCATTCATTTTTCAGATTCAGATTTTCTAATGCCAGCAGCCAGTTTTTGTGTCCGGGGATCAGACCGCCAATCCAAATTCACAATGCACCTGACCGTTCATGCTCCTCCTGCAGGTGGTGGGTCCAGAGGTGGATGAGCCCATGTATCCGGTTCAGGCTGGGCCTGACCAGGCCCCATGGGCGAAAGCCCGGACAACAGGCGCTCGCTCATGGGCCCCAACCCCAGGCCTGGCTCCAGGGTGGGACCACGGTAACCCTGCGGGCCGGGTACACTGGCTCTTTGATTTTACTTCCATGAAGAGTCTTGTGAACTGCACTTTGTCTCACCCTTCACCTGAGGGTGTGTTCCAACTATAGGGAGAATCACATTCCTCAGCCTCCCTGGAAAGGTCTACTCTAGGGTACTGGAGAGGAGAGTCTGGTCGATAGTTGAACCTCGGATAGAAGAGGATCAATGTGGTTTTGGTCCTGGTCCTGGAACTGTGGACCAGCTCTTTACCCTTGCCAGGGTGAAGGAGGGGTCATGGGAGTTTGCCCAACCAATCCACATGTGTTTTATGGATTTGGAGAAGGCTTATGACCGTGTCCCCAGGGGCCCCCTGTGGGGGGTGCTCCAGGAGTACGGGGTGGATGGTCTTTTGTTAAGAGCCATTCAGTCTCTGTACCAGAGGGGTGCGAGTTTGGTCCGCATAGCCGGCAGTAAGTCGGACCTGGTCCCAGTCAGTGCGTTTACATGCACATTTAAGTCGAGCTAAATCGGTTTAGGTCGATCTTATGTTAATAAACTGGGAGTCTTTATCCTAGTTTACACGTCTGTTAGAAAACCGAACTCTTAAATGAAGTTCGCTCCACTCCGCTACGATAGGGGGCGACATGCGCCCTTTCCTGTCGGTCTTCTGCCGGTTGTTTTCTTAGCGTTTAAAAACTCTTGTTTTAAATGCTTCTATCAGTCACAAATTTGATTGGGCGTCTTCGTGTACCAAGCGCTGGCAAGCTGTCCGTTTGTTTTTGCTACTATCGTCTTTTACCACTACTGATTTGTTTGTATTCCCACTTCCGCGGCGTCATCACTCTCGGAGGAGGAGCGCCCAGACGGCATTAGCTCGACTAAGCTGTTTACATGAAGGAGGAAGTCGAGCTACAACCACATTATCTGGGTGCTTTAGCTCGATTAGATCCAGTTCGACTTCAGCCGGACTACATGCAGTTGAAAAAAACCGACTTAAGTCGATTTAAGGCAATAATTCAGTTTTCTAGACTGCATGTAAACGTACTGAGTAAGGGTTGGACTCCGCCAGGGCTGCCCTTTGTCACCGATCCTGTTCAGAACTTTTATGGACAGGATTTCTAGGAGCAGCCGTGGTGTGGAGGGTGTTGAGTTTGGTGACAGGAGAATCTCATCTCTGCTTTTTGCGGATGATGTGATCCTCTTAGCTTCATCAGGCTCTGAACTACAGCTCTTCCTGGGGAGGTTCGCAGCCGAGTGTGAAGCAGCTGGGATGAGGATCAGCACCTCCAAGTCTGAGGCCATAGTTGCTCTGTCGGAAAAGGGTGGCTTACCAACTCCAGGTCGGGAGAGAGGTCCTGCCTCAAGTGGAGGAGTTTAAGTATCTCAGGGTCTTGTTCACGAGTGAGGGAAGGAGGGAGCGGGAGATCGACACATTATTGTGTCATTCAAGAAGGGATGATCAATCATGGTATAGAAATGATTCAGGCACAAATCATGAATAAACTACATTCTGTGTTGTTCTCTATAATCCTGGTTTCTTCTATAGCTCACAGTTTTAGGCCTGATTTGAATTGCATGTGAACCTGATGTCTTTGTCTAATTTTATTTAAATGAAAGGGTATTTTTTAAATATTAGATTTACACTCAACACTAACACTTAATATTGTTGCTGTAATTGATCTTTTTTCACTTTTATATCAACACATGCAGAACCTGAACCCTCAACAGGCTGTTGATGTTCTGACCAGATGCTGGACCCAGACCCTGATGTTCACTGATGTTCTTGTCCTCTCTGGTCTTCCTGCTACAACTCCTCCAACATCCAATCAACCTTCAGTGTTCTTGCTGCAGAGATCCCAACTGATGTGGAAAGGAAATGCTGCCAACAGTCTCCTCAGAAGCACATTTCTACTGTCCCACACACGGAGGAGTTTATTCTATAAAACGGAGTTCAAACCTAACTCCTCTGTAAACCAATCTAGTCTACCAAACTGCTGTAAATGTGAAACTCCTCTTGCATAACAGATTCTTCTCAACATCTACCTCAAACAGTTACCATACCTCTATAAATAATTAGCCCAGATTTTCATAAAAATTGGTTTTTATTAAAAAAAAAAATAGATAAAAAACACAAAGTAAAAACAGAATGTTTTTTTGGTTTAGCGGCCCCCAAAACCACCTTCTGCTGCAAAGCTTGACCTGTAAAAAATACAAAAGAAGTCAATTAGAAATGTATTTACATGTGAAAGAGAAAAGTCACAATATAATTTTATTTACCCTCAGCATGAGACGAGTCTGTTGATGTTGTAGCAGCTGCTGCATCGATGGTGCTGGGACTCATTTTTGTGGATCCTTAGGCCTCGGCTCGTAACGTGGAAGAAGTCCCGTTTCTTTTCAAGCGTTGGCTGACTGTCCTGGTTTGAGATCTGATGTATGAGTAGTCTTTACCACCTGAATAAAGACAAAACAAAGGCTTTAGTCTGTTACACTAGATTATTTATGAATTTCTGAACAGTTGCCGTTTGGAATATTGTTATACTCCTCCTCATAAATATTCTTTTGAATTTACACAAACAGATACCCTAAAGAAAACCTTTTTAACTTTCTCTGAACAATGTGACACCCACATACAAATACAATGGGTATTTCATTGGTGTCTTTAATAAACAACTAAAGCGTAACCTTTATAAATGAGCTTATGATTGAGTCTTTGCTCATGTTTATACTGTTGATTACTTTTTGATTTTTGTTCTCATGTATCTGACTATGCTATGTTTTAAGTTTTTGTCATCATGTAAAGTGCTTTGTGATCTTGAAAGGTGCATACAAATAAATTTTTACCTACTTAAATTTGTGAAGATGCCTCAGTTGGAGTTTCACCTTTCTCCATCCCCCACTAAATCATCATCTTACATCACAATCATTTTATCTCTATGAAAAGGAAAATAACACAATATGATTAGGATCAATAGTGTTTTTCATATACTTTCTAGGTATTAGACGTTTTTTTCTAGACCTTCCTTATCCCATTTCCAGAAAATCTTCACCAAATCAGAGAAATAAACCTGAAGACAGATTTAACATAACACTGTGAGTGAATGACCCTGAGTGTTCACAGGGTGAAGAGAATGTCCTGTAAACAAAATGATTACAGTTTGAATATCAGTCTGTGGTTTTAAGGAAAGAGACATCTTTTAAGATAGTTTTATTATTAAGCTAGTGTCCAGTGGAATGGCAGCTGACCCTTCAGCTGATTGTAGGCACCATCATGTCCTTTATCTGTGGATGCTGTTGAAATTTTTTGAGTTATGGCATGGAGAGTTAACACATGGATGACAGCGTTAATGACCCAGATTACCAGTCAGGAAAGTGAAGAAGTTTGTGTGGAATGAAAGGGTCAAAGGTCAGCGACCCTTGATGATCCGTAATGCTACAAACGCCTTGGGGTCCTGCCGGAGGAGGTGGCTGGGGAGAGGACTGTCTGGGACTCCCTTATTGGGATGCTGCCCCCGCGACCCAGACAAGCCAAAGAAGACATTATTTTCCAGCTCTATTCCAGCGCCTGCAACTCCTGCAGGCCTGTGAAGCTTTCACCATGTTGATGATTTGCCTGAAGCACATATTGTGTTTATTTTAAATTACTGGGTAAATGTGAACAACCTAATTTACATATGAAACTCTAAGAATACGAATTAGGAGGCATAAAGAAGTTAATTATACAATTGCCGATTTTACACAAATTATACACAACCTGAGATATCGGCTCATGAATACTAAGAGTCTGGGGTGAAAGACTGTGGCGTGTGTGTGTGCGTGTGTGTGTGTGCTGGACAAAATTGGGTTGCGTTAGAACAGGAAGTTTGGTATAATTTGTTTTCAAACCTGAGATTATCAGCATATCTAGATGTTAGGGGTGTAATGAGATCTCGCGATATTAAAACGTCACGATATGTCTTGTTGAGATACGTAACTTCTATCTCACGAGCCCTCATGACCGGATTATGTAAAGGTATTTGCGTTTCCGCAAGCAAGTGAAACCTTGATTACTCTATAAGCAACACATGTCATAGTCGGGAAACTATACGGTTTATGTTGTTATTGAAGCATGAAAACAAATAAACGACCGTCTATTTTTAAAAAAGAGTGAAAACATCGGAGCACATCCGAAAGTGAAAGCGAAACTTAACTCTGCCGTTCCAGAGAAGCGCCTACCTGGAACATCAATTAGTGAATAAGCTGGGAGGACGATGTGTGTCTCAGTCAGAGCAGAAAGATTTGGATCCCCTATTCAACCTTCTTGCATTAAGATCCATAACAGACAGAGTCGCAAGGAGGAGAAAAGGGGACAGAGGTGTGTGCACTAAAATACAGTTTTATTATATAAAAAGAAAAGCTTTTCTTAATTTTCTATTACTGATCAAATCCTTTAAGGTTTGAGTGAAGTTTAACTGAACTGCTTCTATTTTTCAATAAGAAGAGAGAAAAGAAAACAGACAGAATAACAACATTAGAGAGCTGAGAGAAGTAAAGAAGGGCTGAAAGATCATGAGAAACACATATTTGGGGTGAGGTGGGGAGACACGTCCCCTGCACTATTTTAAAGTCAGTTTAGAGACCTGTAGTTTTTACTGTCTAAAAACATACAGTAGTTCCACTATATTAAATGTATACGGCTGTTGTTTTTAGGTTTAAAATCATGGCTCTGTTTAAACAGTTCAAGTCCGCCTCTCTTCACCTAAAATCACATTTTTATCTTTGAGACAGGAGAGGAGGAGAGAGACTGGAAAAAAACATTTGCCGCAATAGTTTGATCTTTAAAATAATTCTTAAAAATTTGATTAACACCCCTACACCCCAAGACTCAAGAAATCAGAAAAAGAAATACATCATTGAGTTTTTGGAAAAACTTCTAAAAGTGTTGGGAAAAAAGTGTCTTTTGATGCATAAATTTGATCTTTGAAGTTTTTTTGAAATTATTATTAAATCTCGTGTCGTCTCGTGAACTTGTGTTTCGTCTCGTGAGTTTTGGATCTCGTTACACCCCTACTAGATGTGGTAATTTACTGTAACATCACCATTAGTTTCTTAAATATTTTTGGGATAAATATTTTAATAATTTAGACAGAAGTTACATGGGGGTGCAGTTGGTAACACTGTTGCATCACTGCAAGAAGTCTTCAAGTTTGATTCTTGGCTGCGTCCGTTCTGTGTGGCGTTAGCAGGTTCTCCCATGCATGTGTGGGTTTCCTCCCACAGACCAAAAACATACATGTTAGGTGTTAGATTAATTGATATTTATAGAGTCTGAAAGTGGGACATTATTAAACTTCCATGGAGAAAAGTTAATCTCAGAATGTCAGAACACTCTGTCCTGTGAAAGATTTGATACTTCTCCTGTGTTCAAGGTCTGAAGAAAAGAGAGTTTTTCTCCTAGACTTGTTTTATCATGTCTTATCTGTGTCTTTCAATAAAACAGCGTTTCTGTACAGGAGGAGGCAGAAAGGATTGGAGCAGTGTCTCAGAGTACACATGCCAATTTTACCATGCCTTTCTCCCGTTCATGAGCGTGATAAAATGAAGAGAAGTTGTCTGTTCCTTTCTTGACCGAGTCTGGGTTTGATAATGTTGGACGGTTTGAACCGAACATTAGGTTAATGGGAACTCTAAATCGTTAGCTTGCAGAGTGAGTGTATGAAAGGTAGAAAGTCTTTTTAAATCTACTTTTTTAAAGTGGATTTGTTGTTATGAGTAATTTCTGGCAGCAAAATCAACCAGCTGTCATGAACCGTGGTGGGGTGGACCCGATAGCGCAGAGAAGCAGGAGGCAGGAGACGGAGGTACAAAATCCAATGGTGCGTTTTATTAAAGAACTAACTGACGAGACTTGACAAAATGCTAAACTATGAAAAACAGACTATGACCATGACATGACAGAACAGAACAGAACAGATGAACCCAGGACGAGACAAGAAACAGAAGGGCTTAAATACTGTGGATGAAATCAATCAGACAAGAAACACCTGATGACAATTAACAAGTGAGGGAGGGGCGAGAACAGGAGTAAGGAACAGACATGAACCAACAAGACAAGACAGACAGGGGAATCATGACATAACCCCTCCCACAAGGGGCGGATCCCAGACGCCCCAACAGGAACCAGGCAGGGAGGGAGGAGGGGGACCAGGCAGGAGGGCCGAAAGCAGCCCGGCATGACGGGGCTCAGGGGGGCGGCCCGGAGGCAGCCCGGCGTGACGGGGATCAGGGGGGGCGGCCCGGAGGCAGCCCGGCGTGACGGGGCTCAGGGGGGCGGCCCGGAGGCAGCCCGGCGTGACGGGGCTCAGGGGGGCGGCCCGGAGGCAGCCCGGCGTGACAGGGCTTTGGACCCGGCACGGGCACTGGACCTTGGCTTGGCTCGGGGACATCGGGACCCTCTGGACTTTGGCTTGGAGCGGGACCCTCTGGACTTTGGCTTGGAGCGGGACCCTCTGGACTTTGGCTTGGAGCGGGACCCTCTGGACTTTGGCTTGGAGCGGGACCCTCTGGACTTTGGCTTGGAGCGGGAGCCTCAGGACTTTGGCTTGGAGCGGGAACCTCAGGACTTTGGCTTGGAGCGGGAACCTCAGGACTTTGGCTTGGAGTGGGAGGCGAGGCGTCCGACGGCGGGACCCTCGGTGGATCAGGGAGCGAGGCGTCCGACGGCGGGACCCTCGGTGGATCAGGGAGCGAGGCGTCCGGCGGCGGGACCCTCGGTGGATCAGGGAGCGAGGCGTCCGGCGGCGGGACCCTCGGTGGCTCGGGATGCGAGGCGTCCGGCGGCGGGACCCTCGGTGGCTCGGGATGCGAGGCGTCCGGCGGCGGGACCCTCGGTGGCTCGGGAGGCGAGGCGTCCGACGGCGGTACCCTCGGTGGGGAGGTGACTGGCTGCGGGACTCTTGGCAGGAGGGGAGGTGGAGCATCAGGTCCGACCTCCGGCTGAACCTGACATGGAGCGTCGGTCTCCACCTCCACACAGCAGGTAAGAGCCGCTGCTGAGGTGTCTGTCAGAGCGGACAGGAACTCAACCTTCAGCAGCTCGGCGTGGCCTGACAGCGCCGGGACGGCAGCCAGCCAGGGATCCTCCCAAAACAGCCCACAAAGCAGCTTGGCCACACAGAGCCATCTGTGGGGACACGCCGGGCCCTCTGGTCCACGGAAGACGGAGGAGGCGGCGGCGACCATCTGGAGCACCCTCCGTGTGGCTGCTTCCTCTGCTGGGTCCATGGCTGGGTTCATTCTGTCATGAACCGTGGTGGGGAGGACCCGATAGCGCAGAGAAGCAGGAGGCAGGAGACGGAGATACAAAATCCAATGCGTTTTATTAAAGAACTAACTGACGAGACTTGACAAAATGCTAAACTATGAAAAACAGACTATGACCATGACATGACAGAACAGAACAGATGAACCCAGGACGAGACAAGAAACAGAAGGGCTTAAATACTGTGGATGAAATCAATCAGACAAGAAACACCTGATGACAATTAACACGTGAGGGAGGGGCGAGAACAGGAGTAAGGAACAGACATGAACCAACAAGACAAGACAGACAGGGGAATCATGACACCAGCGAAAAGGAGAGGCTGATGAACCAAATGGAAAATATAACAATATTACATTATTTAATCTATTAATACATTCAGCTTGTGAATGACTGTAATGTAAAGTTCTTTGTAGTCCATGACTTAGAAAAACACTATACCAGATTTTCCCCCAGGAAACTTGCTAAGCCCGGTGGTAGAGGAGCCCACCGGCCGCCCACCGTGTACTCGAAGAAAAAAAAATATATATATATATTAGTGCTGTCAATCAATTAAAAAAATTAACTAATTAATCGATCAATTTTCTGTAATTAATTGTGATTAATCGCAATTACTTGATCAGTAGTCTGGCTGCAATCAAATTGTTTCTACTTTAGATGATTGTAACTGACATTTATGCAATATTATGAACTTAATGCAGAATAAACACAAATAATGTATTCAAAGACAAGTTTAATGGTTTTCTTCAAACTTTGAGCACAGTTTCTCTCCTGTGAAATACAACTTTTCAAAAAAAGCATCAAGGTCATCAACAGTGACTCAAATTAAAGACACCTTTCTGATATCTGCTTAAGGAAATAATACTGAACCCAGGCCTTAGGTTAACACAAGGTTAACGTGCAAGCTGAATACAAAACAATCAAGGCCATTGAAATAAGATCTTAGCTTTAAGCATAAGCATCTAACAATAATAGAAATCTTTCAATAACAAAATGTGCAACATATTCATGCCAGCTGAATTTCAGAAAAGTGCACAGGGTCAATACAAATAAAGAACACAAAAAAATACTGTCAAAAACCCAGGATGTTGAACATGTTTTACTCTATAGAGGCAGTTTGGCTTAATCCTTCTTTGCACTCAGCCAGTTACTGAGGCAGACTATTTACATGTTACAGTTACATATTTACATTGACAGTTTACATTATCAGAGGACAAACAAGCTCGCTTCTTTTGAATGATGTGACCTGAGAGTGAGAACAACCTCTCACAAGGCACTGTGGTTGCAGGGGTTGAGAGGTACTTGCGTGCAATAGATGCCAGCCTGGCATGGGCTCCTTCCCTCTTAAAACACCACTGTAGTGGACAGTCTCCCATGGCCATTTTGGGCTCTGCTTTGTACCGATCCAGACAGTGGTCAATAGAGTCTTCCTCTTCCTCTGTATCTGAATCCGAAGAACCCAGCAAGCAGATGGCCATCCTGCTCTTCTTTGGTGATGGTTCCTCAGTTGTCTGAGCTGATGGTTGGTGTGCATGAGTCTCTGTCATCAAGGTCACGTACTGAAGCCCACACCTCACTTCTTTCATCTTTGGAAAGACACTTAAGGTCTTTAAACCTGGGATCAAGGGCTGTAGCAATTTTCAGCCATGTGAGATTGGTGCTGTCCCTCCTTTGAGCTAGGTCTGTGGTGAAGACCTTCTTGAACCTCACAATGTAGACTGGGTCATCATCTGAGGGCTCCGTAACCCTGAACAAATGACGCAAGGCTGGCAGCACCATGGAGCAGGAGACATACTGCCCTCCCCCCAGCAGTTCGGTCACATATCTGCAATAGAACTAAAAGTTTTTTAAAGTCTAGATTATTTTTCTATTATTTACACAGAGGAAAAAACAGATACAACAGAGGCACACACAGGCACACACACACACACACACACACACACACACACACACACACACACACACACACACACACACACACACACACACACACACACACACACACACAGGAGAAACAAAATAATTTACCTGCAAGGTTCAAGTAGTTCCTCCAGCTTTTGCAGTTTGATGAGCTCCTGGTCAGTCAACATGGTCATCTCGCTGTTTTGCTGAGCCAGGATGGTGGTGGTGGTCAGCATAGGTCTGTTTCTCTGGATCCGCTTTATCATCTCTAGGGTGGAGTTCCATCTGGTTGAAACGTCCTGAACAAGTGGTTCTTTCTTATGCCCGTGTGCAACTTGCAGTTCCATTAATTCCTGAGTGTTTGATGGACTGTGCCTAAAATGTCCGACAATCTTGCGACATTTGGCCAGAACACTTTCAAATCCACTGTCATTAAGAGAAACTGTGACGGATCTTTGCAGAATGTGGGCAGTGCACGGCAGGTGTTCAAATGGAAGCAGTCTGGCAGCTGCAACCATATTACGAGCACTATCAGTGCCAAGCGTGGTTAACTTTTCCTTGATTTTCCATTCGTTTGCAACATTCAGAAAATGCACAGCACATGCTTCAGCATAGTGTCGCTCCTCAGTTTTACTCACAGTTAGTGCAAACGACTGTAGAGTCCAGTCGTTATCAATAAAATGTGCTGTGACGCCCAGGTAGTTCTCATTGTTCACTGATGTCCAGTGGTCTCCCGTGAGAGCGACATCTCTTACTTGCTCAAACTTGCTGGACCGCTGAGCTCTCTTGTCCTCATATAAAGTGTGTAGTCTCGACACAATGGTTCCTCTGGAGGGCAGATAGTAAGACGCGTCTCCTGATACGGCGCAAATGACTTCTCTCAGTCCGTCATCTTCTACTATGCTAATTGGTCTGCAGTTTTTAGCTATCCAAGCAACCAAGGAATTGGTTAACTTTTCACTCACAGGTTTTGTTATTCGCCCACGAGCACCACACTCCTGCAGCGTAGACTGGCGAGCCCCCCCCCCCCCCCCCCCCGCAGAGCTGGATTCAGCTGGGTGTTTAGCTTTCAGGTGATAAACGAGAGACGAATTGCTTTTGTGGTAACTGAATTCGGCTTTGCATAATGTGCAAATTACTTTCGTTTTGTCCAACAAGCCGTCAGGCAACTTCTTAAAGTAAAACTTTCTGCCCAAAAGTCCATCCTTATCCATCCTTGTGACTGTCCATTAGCCCTTAGCATGGTTTGGCTGCTCACGTAGTTAACGGTCGTAGGTTACAGGAAGTAAACAAAACTACGTTAATTGCGTTCATTTTTTTAACGCGTTAAATGTTCCATATTAATCAATTAAATTAACGCGTTAATATTGACAGCACTAATATATATATATATATATATATATATATATATATATATATATATATATATATATATTAGTGCTGGGCTGATAACGCTGCGTTAACGCGAAACTGTTATCGCGCGATAAAAAAATAACGCCGTTAATCTAAATTGGGTCACTGGGTCTAGGAGATCTACAGGCATTAACAAATGGCAGACTCCGATCCTGGCCCAGATCCTGTTCTTTCTGGAGTCCGGACCTGCAGCAGGACCCGCTCCCCCGGTCTAGCTGAGGGAGGCTCCCGAATGCGCGCTTCACCTGGAGCGGCTCCAGGTGAAGCGCGCATTCGGGAGACGTGAGGCGTGTCTCCTTCACCGGGAGCCGGTTCCAGTCCAGGATTTTCACCTGGACCCAAGGAGGTGAAAGAGGCGCGTCCGGGAGCCGCGCGCCGGTGCCAACCTCGGCATACGCCCCCTCCTCCTGAACTGGACCGTGTGGTTCGGAGCTTGATTCAGGTTGGAGTAGATGCAGCAGAGCACTGAGCGAGTCACAAACCCGCGGCAACAACTTGGTAGAGTTCCCGCAGAACTTCGACCAAGTCATCAACCAGATCTGGACTGGCTGTTTGGGTTCCAGGTGTTTCCTGGTGAACCGATGAGCTATTTGGGCCGACAGCCTCAGCTGTGCACGCGCCTCTCGTTAAAGTGAATGTGGCGGCGCGTGCTGCGTTTTTCAGCAGAACTTGACAGCTGAACATTCAACCAATCAAACAACATCAACACTAAAACACATTGATATGTCAGTGACTTTATCAGAGGTTTGTCTTTAGTTTTCAGACTCGTTAATGTTTAAATCCCCTAAAGTGGATTCATTTAAAGCAGCACTCCGGAGGATTTCATCAGGAGAGCAGTTTTTGAATCTAGCGTCCAAAGGCTCCTCCTCAAAACATCTCGGCACGCGCGTCCGGTCACGTGTGCGCGCGTGCGCGCGGCGCATATACTTCGGACATGAACTGTACAGCTCAATGTGTAGGGTTTAATCACTCACAGTTCACAATCTTATTCCAACAATACTACGAGGGTCTGATGAGCCCTCTCTGTCCCTGCTGCTTCTGATATTAGCTCTGTTAGCACCGAGCTGCTGCTGGACTCTGAAGCTGAACTTGACTCGGCCCTGGATGAACTTTCTGACCAAAATAAACGCACAATCCTGTCAAACCTTGCCATTCTGTGAGGTGAAAGGTTTAAAAATAAAAATAAACCCATCTTTATCTGGAGAATGGGTAGGTTTTTAGTAGAAATGAGCTGTGAGTCCTCAGTGAACTGCTGAGACGGCAGAGAAACACATGGAGCGTCCTGTACGACAGCGCCCCCTACTGGTACAGATTTGGTCGATGCGCGTGCATGTTCAGACAATGCAGAAATTTGAATTTCATTGGCTGAAAAATGTCGGCGGCAAGAAATAATGTAAAGGGGTCTCTAGGAGGAAGGAGGGTCTTCATCAGAATGACAGATGTTGTGGAACTCAACCCATAGATCATAGTTTAGACCTGAAATATCATTTAAAACATTTAGAAAACTTTGATACAGAGAAAAATGCACCAGAGAGCCGCTTTAACAAAAACATGATGAAACAGCCCTATAGGATAATGTGAAATAAACAGTAGAGAAATGAAGTCATTTGAAGGCAGATTTAATCCATTACAGATAAACTGGATGCTACAATCACTTTATGACAGCTAAAAAAATCAGCTTGAATTTATTTGATGTAAAAAATACAGTTGATGCTTTAATCAGATCACCTGTAAACTAAATCTAATCCTTTACTGTCAGGAGATGAGAAGGTTTCTAGTAAAACTATTAAAACAGAGTGATCCTTAGAAAACAGCTGTAAAGTTAAAGGAGGCAGACCTCTGACAGATCAATGTGTTTTAGTGTTAAAATGTTTCATCCTGATAACTTGATCAACCATCAGAGGTTGTTAAAATGAGCTCAGAGCTCATCTGGTGGGTCTGGTTTGTGACTCAGGTCTGGGATTCTAAGGTAAGTTCTAACAGGTTTAGTATTTCTTGTTAGGTTAGTAACAGCTGATCCAAACAGTGGCTCAGCTGTTACTAACCTTAAACTCTAGACTTGAAGTATCACGACTCTATAGCCTCATGAACACACATTTTACAATTATTCCAGAAGTTTTAAGGCTGTAAAACCCCTCACTACAAACTTTATACACTTCTCTCAGACAGGCATTAACATGTTCACACGGATCTCGTTTAAACACAACCTGACCATCAGAACGGCTGAATAAATCACTTAATTTATGTTTCTGATCGCGTCTGACGGACACCTGCTCGTTGCGGTAAAAAAAAAACACAGCTGATGCTGAGAGAAGTGATCTGAGAGCTGCTCTGTGTTTATCACTAGAGGTCTCAATTTCAGCCCAAGCCATCGGGTCGGGTCAAATACGTTAATTATTTCAGGTCGTTCACAGAGAGAGAGAGGAAAAAGAGAGAAGTGGAGAGCGCACCGTTTGGAGACATCATGGTGCTGTCCATGGTTCTGATTCTGCAGTCTGTCAATCAGTTAAAAACATCTTTTCTACCTGTAAAAGTATAGATTTTCATTCCCACCTTGCTGCAGAAAAGAAGCTCGTAAAGGGAAGGGAGCATCCAGACTCTTGGTCAGCGCATGGCGCGCAAAAGGGAGTCGGGACGCACTGCGCTCCGAGGAGATCATAAGGGACACATGAACACAGCACTGTAAAAAAAGTTTAAAGCATGCAAATTTGCACAAAACATTCCGCGAAAGTACAAGGCTGCAAAATGTGAACTGCAAAAGAGCGAGGATCCACTGTCAGAAACAGACAGAAAGATCTTTGAACAAAACATCTAAATTCCAAAGCACATTAACCCTGGAACACAGGACAGGTCCTCCACTTTTTGTTTTTTGAAACATTTTAAAATGAAGATTTATTTTGCCATTTCTTAAATGCTTTGGTTGACACTACAAGTCACAGCAGCATACACACAGTTGCGCTGTTACCGTAGCTTGTCTGGAGGGTTCCGAAATGAGTCAAAATAGCCAATGAGAGCAAGACTTACAAATGATGTAATAGTTATGAAATCACCACAACACATTCATGCTGTTGATGTCAAATTTACTCTGTTCTATTTCATTTCATGATGACTTAAATGAGATCCCTCAAAAATAAAACAAATATACTTTTGTTGAGGAAGCCAAGGGCCCGCCCAGGCCCACCCACAGCCACGCCTCTGCTCAGGAGAAGAGTACGTCACCCTTTCATACATCAGGCCTGTGCTTTACCTGTTCAACAACAGTCTCCTGGCACCTGAAGAGGGAGATACTGAGCTCTGCAAGTCCATCAAGTCCTGCATTGTGGACTACCTTAACAGCAAATATGCTGATCCATCTACCTGTGACCTGTTGGACATTGCTTCCTTACTGGATCCCCGATTCAAGGCAACATACCTTTCAGGTGAAAAACTTGATGCACTAAAGCAGCGGTGGGGAACCTCCGGGCCGGATACGGCCCGCAGCCCCCTTTGATCAGGCCCACCACGCAATGCCTAATAAATAATTAATATCTACAACCAACGGAGTTTCTGTGGTCTAATCGGTAAATACTCATATCTGAGCCAGGATATAGTCATTGAACGCATCATTACGTCAGGTGTAGCGGGAGAGATGCAGACTGATGGGTGTCTGTCAATCATGGCGGCTGCTGGCTGGCGGTGAAAAATTATCCATAAAGTGAACTTTTTTCAGAAGAAATAAACAAGCTAACATTTTTTCATCCAAGTAAAAAATAAACCAGTGAGTTTAGTTTGTGTCGTGGTGGAGTCTACACTACTCAAACTACCGGAGAAACGTTTCTGGAGAGGAGTTTACTGGACTGACTAAAAGTTACAGCGGTTCATCAGAGGCTGGATGAGGAATCAATAAATACAGGTGATATAAAACCTTTTTTAAAATAAAAATGGTTAGGTAGATTAAAAGTATTGGTCTTTTGTTCACCAGGGTTTTAGCTTTTTATTTTTCTCATAGTAAACAAAACCACAAATCATCACTGATTTTAATGAGCTCCATTCATTAACCGTGACAATATATATACTTAGTAAAAAAAGTAGCTACTAAGCAGGGGTGCACACTATTTTTTATCAGAGGTTCTCAAGGGAGAACCTAGTCCTGGTCTCATGGTACGCATGTCACGTGGGGTTGGGGGAATGATGATTTGGATTAGAAGCTGTCGATTGTAACCCGTTGCATTCCTACTGGGAATGTGTGAATTGCGTGGATCAGATGTACTGTGATTGTGTGTGTGTTGAAGCGTGCGTCAACGGAGCCGTGCGTTACCGGTGCCACATGCATCGGAGATGCTGTGTGTGTCTGTGTACTAGCTTCAAAGGCCATGTGAGCACTCAGGCACTGGACAAGAAGCTAGCCAGATCTAGTGCATACTTTAAATGATCTATTCTATCTGTTGTTTGGTAAACAGCAATGCAGTGTTCTTCAATGGCAATAAAATCTGCCCTTATGAGAAGAAACTCAAAGCTAGATATTTAAATAGTAGAAAAAGCAATAAATTAATATATTTTTCATACATATACACACTATTCCATGTGGTGAAAAGACTTAACAGTAAAATACAGAAGGTAATACACAAGGTGCACTCCATTAATAAGAAAGCTCCAGAACAGGAAGGCAGACTTGACCTTTATCAACTTGTATCAGATAGAGCCACAAACAAACAAATGGATACAGCTTTTATTAAAACTGTCTCCAGTTCTTAGTGATGTCTGGCAAAAATACACAAAGAAAATCTCATTGTGCACGGGCTTCAGACTTCAAGCAGACTGTAAAGTCTTTTGCACAAAGTATTTAATGGACCTTTTCAAGCCATATCGTTTTCTTTAGAGTACAGTTTAGTAGAGCTGCAGCGAAGCGTCGATGGCATCGACAAATCGATAAAAAAAAATGTTGACGTCAAATCCGGAAGTCAACGCGTCGCGCCCACTCACCACATGCACGCTAGGAACCAAAACAAAGAAGCATGGAGAACAGAACTCCGTCTCTAACAGCTTTCAGGTTCAGCAGCTTGCACTCCCAAGCTCTACATGTCATCAGAACACAACCCGCCACCCAACCTCAAAGTTTTAGGAATACTTTAAACACAGCAAAGGACAGAAGCCCACTCCAGTGGTGGAAGGAGAATGAAAAGAGACTCACCGCCCTGGCTGTGGTGGCAAAATCCTGCTACAGGGATAATTGTAAGCAAAAAAAGCTAGCCTCACCAAATCAAATCAATCAAATCAAACTTTATTTATATAGCACCTTTCATGCCACAGCGAGCAACACAAAGTGCTTGACAGATTTAAATGACCCATACAACCCACATTCCCTCCCTCCCTCCCATCTGATCCCAGACCCAGATACGTACGTTCTGACCGGGAAAACCCAGAACCTGGTCCTGGGGAAGGGGGGGGGCAGCCAGGGAGACACTCGAGTGCTCCTGAGGAGCTACAAGGGCCCGCGGTTAGCGCGACACCTGGCTCGCCCCCTGCCCTCGAACTGGACCGCACCATGCACAGTTTGTTCTTCTTGGTTCAGGTCGGAGGAGGCGACCGTCTGCAGCGGTGCTCACGCCTGTCGCCACGGGAACCCACCCTCGTCTAGCTGTGTTTCTCAGTATAACTGTCAACAGCGGGGGCTGTTTTATAAATGAGGCCACAGCGGTCGCAGAGCGAGAAACGGACGTCTCTCAGCCTGTCATTACAGCTGCAGACGCTCCCTGTCAGCATGGGCCTGTGCATGCGCACGCACAGACACACGCAATAATGGAAAATTTGGCTGGAGGGATGTATTTCTCAGCTGATCTGGGAACGCCGGATCCCTGGAGGAGCTGTCCAAGGTGGCCGGGGAGAGGGAAGCCTGGCAGTCTGTTGCCCTCCCGATCCGACCTTGAATAAGCGGAGGAAGACAGACGGACGGAAATTTTTTTGATAATGCAACCGCTGAAACGCAATCGCTGATTTGAACCTGCCCCAAACTGCCCCGCACTGAAGGTACAAATGTATTAACCTGACCCAACCCGACCCGCGGTTTAAAAGACAACCCGCGCATCACTAGTAGGGATGAGCCGAATACTCGTTTCAGACGAGTATCCGGTACGGATAATGCATTTTTGATGAGTCCGAGCCAGATCCGAATAAAACACATCATTATTCGTGATCGTGCTGAAGGAAATCATCAACTGACTGTGTTCACGCTCTGTGAATGGCCAGTCACACAGAACTCCCGCATCTGATTTTCTCAGCTGCAGAGAGGAGGAGGAGGTGGCAGGGACGGCGTTCATCAGGGCCCTCATCAGGCCCAAAAGTAACCCACTCCAGCTCCGCCACCCGGATCTCTCCTGTGCCCCATAACCGCTAGCTCTGCTCAGTCAGAACAGCTGTACGCGCAGACCACCAGGAGCTGCGGCGGGGAAACTGAGGAAAAAACTGCTGGTCTGGCAGCGGTTCTTCCCGGTGTGAGGGTAGGAGCAGACAAAAAGTCCGCTTAGAGGTTTCAGTCCTGAGAGGACGCGTTCTCCCAGTGAGTGAGTAGTTCGGCGAGGAGGAGGAGGAGGCTCCGCGTCAACCTGGACGCTCTGGTGAACCCGATCGTTTCCCGGTGGACCAACGACAGTCCAGACTTTTAAAAATTCATACTTTGATCTGACCGGTCCATAAAACCAGTAGATCAGCGGGTCCGCTGACACTGGGTCTGATCATCATCATTTCATTTGGTTCCTGCGTGATGTGCATTTGGCAAAAAAGTCTGCGTAAAACCCCTCAGCATAACTGATTTTAACTGTCTGAGAGACTCATTGGTTTTCAATGTCTCCTCCTCTCTTTGGCTGAAGGACGAAGGTCCCGTTATCTGTCACCTGTCACGTGTCCAGTGAACTCAGCCATGCTCGCGCATCTGTCATTCATAAAGTGAATGGGAGCGCGCTCCGTCTAAACTGTGTTTCCCAGCTGCGTGACTGACAGTTTAAAATTCAACAGATCATCAACACTAAAACACATTGATCTGTCAGTGACTTTATCAGATTCGTCTTTACAGTTGTTTTCAGAGACTCACATTAATTCTAATGTTTAAAAAGACCCACAAGTAGTTTAACTGAAACATGATGAAGAGCCCTGCATCCTGTAACATGGATAATAAAATAAACAGGAGAGAAATAAAGTCATTTTAAGGCAGATTTAATTCATTACAGATAAACTGGATGCTACAATCACTTTTTGACAAGTGAAAAAAAAATCTGAAGTTATTTCATGTGGTAAAAAAAAGAGTTAATCAGGTCACCTGTAAACTAAATCTAATTCTTTATTGTCAGGTGACCAGATGAGAAGGTTTCTACAATAAAACTATTAAAACAGAGTGAGCCTTAGTAAACAGCTGCAGTCCTGACAGATCAATATGTTTTAGTGTTAAAAATGTTTGATTGGACCAAATCCAACCTGCTACCTTTATCAGACATCAGTCAGCTCAGATTTCATCTGGTCTGGTGAATGTTGAGTGCGTTTGTGACTCTAGTCTTGGAGGTTCTGACAGGTTTTAGTATTTTTTGTTAGGCTGGTAACTATAACGTTCCCGTGGTTTTTAAAGGGTGGGGGTGGGCTCAGGTAGACAGGTGCTCGTGATTGCCTCTGTCCTCTAGAGAGGAGTGGTCTTTTCCCTTCTTGACGTCAGCAGGTGAAAGATTTTAAAAACCACCCGTTTTAGCATTAGCTCAAAACACATTTTGAGATTTTTCACCGTTTTATCAGCTGGTCCCCCACTGGAGACTAGCTAAAAAGCTGTCTTTTTTATCTTTCTCTCTCACTCATCCGTTGTCATATTTTCTTCTGTAATGCACATAACATCTGCAAAACAGGTGCTAGCGATTGTAACCATATCTGAATTTCCCAAAAGGATCTGTCCTGAAGGATCAATAAAGTTTATCTCTCTCATCAAAAATGAGAGTAAGGAAGTGGAAGGAAGGAAGGAATAAGGAAGTGACTTTTGGGTTTCAGAATGAGTCTTTGGGACTGATATGACTGTTAAAAGACCTTTAGAAAGTGAATTTAGCAGAATATGGGACCTTTTAAAAATAATGAATTCTGGAGATTACTGCATTTTCAACCCAAAGCAAACTGATTGCATTTACAAAAACAGCACATTGAAAATGGTTGACTTCTTATCACTGCTTCAGTAGAAAATAGTTCTACATTTTCTGAGAAATCTCAGTTTTACTTTTCAGAATTGATGGTGTAACCTCCATGCAACAAGTTGCTTAAATGATCCCTGACATGCTGCAGACGCTGTCAATTAAAGTTCTCCCGAACATTTCCCTACATTGATCTTTTATGGGGTGTGATGGCAGATTGAAGATCTATTTTTTTGGAGCCACCGTCACAGACCGTGGGTACACAATAATTTCCCTTGGCAAACACGCATGCTCTGCTCTATACTGTTTGGATGACATCCAGCTGCACCACACCTATCCCTTTCTCATCCAGAAGATTAGAAAAGAACATATACTGTAGTCTTTCTGGCAAGGCTGACAGCTTACATTCTCTACCTCAGATGTGGCTCCCATTACCCAATTACCTGATAATATATGCAGTCTCTTGAGTGTGAAACCAATGTTTTATATGCACTACATGCACAGTCTTGCAGCAATTCAAATTTAGAGAGGTGTCAAGCAGACAGTGGCCAGAGGGGATTCCTCCTATTTTCAGCAGATTCAATGATATCAGAGCATATTCTTTTTAGAGCAGGTCAGTCCAAAGTGTGGCCCGGGGGCCATTTACGGCCCTCAGAGTGAGTTTGTGCTGCCATCAACTGCATTTCAAGAATGGCAGAATTTAAACCAGCAGGATGTTAAAGCAATACAGAGCAGTTTTTAACACTTTAAGTTAGAGCATTAAAATTGATCTCAATGATTATTTAGTTAGAAACTTGACCAGTTTCATGTTTGACAGCACTCTGCACCCCTCTACTGGCCAGATACCGCACTAGACAGTTTTCAGTCCCGGCCCGTACCTCGGCCGATGATGTAACTTTCTGCTTTATGGCAGAACCGGTCTTGCAACGCTAGGGGGAGGACTTCTGCTGAGGAGGGATTGTTTCAGCAAGCATATCACAGTTTAACCAGTCTGATTATTAACCAGATGTTGAAATATAGTAGAAAATAATGTTCTGAAAGATTTCCTCAGCACCACCTCACAGATAAATAAATATATAAAAATTTCAGCCCGAACCTGACGAGACCTGAATGTCTAGCTGACTCGAGCACGGTGAAGCTGGAAGGTAAACACAACAAGCCAGAGAGGAGGATGATTATGAGGCAGACAGGTTGACCCCCCCAGCCAATGGTGTGGCGACGGAAGACCGCTGCAGTGTTGTTCCCATATCCCGGACAGGACAGCGGAGGCTCCCCGCTCTCCATGCACTCTCCTCCGGCTCAGTGACTCCCAGCTAACACACAGACCCGAGGCTGAACCAGCCGATGTCATCCCGCAGCTACGCCTGGGTTATTCTCTCCTACACCGACCTGATAACCAAAGCCTTCCTCTACAACACCTCACAGGTAAATAAATCCATGGAATCTATGACGCACGACCCACATGAAACGTCAACACCGGACCGGATTAGCCTACACCCAGGAGCTAGCTGCTAGCCGCGATGTTTTGCGTCAGCCAAACGAGATCTAAAGTCCGTCAGATCTTAGCCAGTCCACAAGTGACCCGGGGATTTTGCTCACCAGCAGACCCTAAAGTCTCGTCAGGTTCGTGCTGAATTACATGGTTCATTTAATTCTGCTCACACACCTGAAACGCACACCTGTATGCTTGGACAGCTGAGAGAGGCAGAGAGAGAAAGATGGACTGTTTATGAACTTATAATATTTATACATTCAAAAGAAATGTAAAAACAACAACTTGTCTCTGACAGATTATTATCTGAAAGCTGTCGCAGACTGGGCTGGAAATAGTTCAGGCGTGAGATGATTTACGACAGTAAAAGTAAAACTTTCAATCGTAGCCTCCTACTGCCCCCTACTGGTTAAAAGTCGCTCAGTGCTGCTTTAATGCAGGGACACTTCATAATGTTTATGTTCATATATCTATTATTGTGAGGCCAAGCAACAGAAAATGCAGGTAAATTAAAATTGTTTTGAAATATTGCAACCTAAGTCCTGTATTAAACGTTTTTCTTTATTGTTGCTGAGAATGGATGAAAAATTGCTTTCAATAAATCGATGTATGGAGCTAAATGAGGGGCATTTTTGATTATGTAGCGTTATCAAGTATGCTATTCCTCTGCCCTTTGACCCCTTGACCATCACACAAACAATAATCCTATTTTTGCCAATAACTGGATTATAATGACTCTTTATTATGTTTTAACCTCTGATAACCTGAAACAACATTCTTCCAGGTGTCCAGATCGATTTTTCCAGAAGATTCCACAGGACTCTTTAGTAATAATAAACTCAAAGACTCCTTGGTGTCTCTTTGTAAAATGACACTGCTTTAATCTACTGTCCCTCCAGGATTTCACGATGTTGCGATCGCAACTTTCAACGCAAATTCAGCCAATCCTCGCAAGTTTTGCACGTCTTGCAATTTTATCCAATCAGTGCAACTTTAATGCAAATTTGACCAATCACGACGCATTTTCTTGGTTTTTTTTAAAGTACGTCATCACGTACAGTTCCTGTTTATTCCCGAGGGTGAAATATGTCTTTAACGTATTAATTTCGATTTATAAATTAGAAAATAAAACGTGTTAAAAATGTAATCGCAGCTTGCATTTTGAAGCACGGCGGAACACTCGTCAGCATGATTTCTTGCAACCCCGATGTGATGCACACACCGGACCTGACGCTGCCTGTGTGTAGATTCAGAGGCTGCAGCGGGTCCAGGTGGTCTCTGTAAACTCAGGTCACCGCTCCTTCAAAAACGGAAAGTAATCGGCGGTGAAACTGAATGGTCTCTAGCCTTTAGAGTTATTCCTGCCCCTTCCTCGCTGTACGGTCCGGTTCAGATGGAGACCCGACCCAGATCCGTCATTGAAAACGAGGCAAAAGTTTCAAGATCGTGGGTCAGTTTGAACACAGCACTGCTAAAAACTACTCACTCATATCGTGTTTCCACATGATGGAAATCTTTATTATTATTTTAAAACAATACCCTTGTAGCGTGATCAATATACACTCTGACCTCTGACCTACGTGATCATCTAAAATAATAATCCACCTTCTTCCCAATAACTCGGATTATAATGACTCTTTTATTATGTTTTAACCTGAATCAACATTCCTCCAAGGTCACGGTCGTACCGGAAGAAGCCACCGGACTTTAATAATAATAATAATAAAGACTTTTGGTGTCTCTTCCTAAAATGACACCTTAATCTGTTACAGAAATGTCTTAAATGATTAATGCACTTTCTCTTACAGCATTGTGACTGTTTGATCCAGCTTCAGTATTGTTGTTACTTTGCTAAAAGGTTAAATCAGTATTATTACTTATTTCCACCTTGCTAAGGATGAATAAGTAAAACCTTCCACACTCCTCACACGGAGGTGACGTATGACTTTAGAGCCTGAGTCATGTGTCTTGTTTAGAGTCTCCTGATTGGCCCACGTTCACTGACAGCTCTCAGCTGTCTGCTCCGCACGGAAGAATCCAGTTCTTCTCTAGCCTCAGAGAAGACAAGACATACCCACCGTCAACTCGCTACACGGTGGGGTATCGATGCCAATTGCAACCGATAACGGGTCAAGCCCCGTGGCAGTCGAAGAAGCTTCTTACCCCTGAGAGCAGGAAACATCCACCTGCCTCTCTAACTCAACCAGAATGGGTAAGACAGCCAGCTACCAGCTCGCTAGCCATGGGCTCCACTGATCTCCTGTATCCACGGACGTTCTCCGCTTGGCCGGCGGGTCCACGACCTGTCAGGCCCCCAGATCGACCGAGGGGGAATCTCCGCTTCCTCGTCGAACTCCAGCAGCCGGACGCGATCCAGGAACAAGGTTCAGTAATTACCCATGACCTGGTAAAGCAGGCTACTTTGATAATGCTAACCCTATACCACTAGGCCGCTCATCAAAGTAACCTCTCCACCTTATCCCTGATAACCAAACCCTTAAGCTAACTCCTTAGTCTTAATATCAACACGAGACTCAAGTTCTAAACTCAGAAGATCAATTTCATAACATCTACCACTTAGTGAATGCTTATCAACTTGCTACCTCAAATGCTAATCTGTTTACAAATGTTCGTCAGCTTTTATAATAAATATTGAATATATTTATTCTTGACTCAGCTTCCATTCGTCAAATAACAGGTACATAACTACTCCCTGCAACTAAATAGAACCTAGAATTCCTGCTTTTATCACAACCAGTGTTCAAACCCAGGTATCCGGAGCACACAGCCTCTCGGTTTAAAACCTCGGTAGCTGAAGTGAACCAGCAGAAGGTGAGTAATAAAACATAGCGTTTATACACACTATATGTGGCAAGACGGCCACTTATTACCACTACACCCTTCTGAAAATGTACTTAAAATGAATAAATAAAATAATATAGTATTGTACTTTAGGGTCAGGTCAGGGATATTTTATGGTTTTTCTACTGTTTTGAACCGAAATGTAATTTAAATGCATTCTTTTATAAATTAAAGGAGCTTTAATTTATAATATTAAAGTTTAGGTCTTATATTTGATTCTTTCCCACAATAAAATAATTTTAAATAAAAAAAAAAGGCTTTTTAGGGCAAATTTTCTAGTTTAAAATGTAATTAATTGCAATTAAATAAATACAAAGTCTAAAATTTGATTAGTGTATTGAATCGAGTCCCCACCACTAATTAAAATGTTAAAATAAGATGCACACATATTGTATAAAGCCAATGGTACAGACTATAGAAACATTTAAAAGGAAGGGAATTTATATGATCAAACTGAAACAATTTACAAGCATGCCTTTCTGAAGGTGCCTTTTGCACCTGATTTGTGCACTTTAAATTCTTTTGTCTGCAGGATTTTATTTATTTTTGTATTCAAATGAATGTAAACAAATGTAGGTACCATCAAACATTTATTGATTTATAATATTCAGACAAGAAACACTTTAGTTTTTGTACTCCAAAATTCTGTGAACCTGGAGCTGTTCTTTTTTTGTTCAAGCAATAAGTCGAAGCTTGAATGTTCTGCTGGATGGTCAAGTGTTCTGCCAGTGCACTTATTACAATAAAAATGTTAGAATTTCATAATTTGGCATGTTTAATTAATTTTTAAAAACAAATTTCAACTTATTATTGACTAAATAAACTCAAAAGAAAATATTGCAACTTTTGTTGCAACTTTTCACAAAAGCTGTGGTGAAATCAGTCTTTTTAGTCCGCAACAATCACAAAAAATTGCCGCGAAATCCTGGAGGGACTGAATCTACCGTTACATACACGTCTTACTGTGATTAATGCTCTTTCTCCTACAGTGATATGAATGTTTGATCCAGCTTCAGTATTTTTACATATGTCTACTTGCTAAGGTTAAATTAATTATCACTTGAAATAAGTCATTCATTAAGGTAACTGTGACTTCAATGATCTGGGTCATGTGACTTGGTAAAACCCTCTTCCCATTGGTCCACCACACAGTTCCCTTTAACTACCAACTTCACTTCCTGTCCAGTAGTTCTCAGATAAGCCTTACTGAGACGAGAACGCTCGCTGTTCACCTGCTACACAGCTGAGCTACTCCTGGAGACGTCCTTAGCTCCTGTGGGTCCAAACCCCACTCAGGCCGATCTCACCTCTGGCTCAGGGGGAGAAAACACACCGTTTTCTCTTCAACTCAACATGAGCCTCACACTGCTGCCATCATGGGTCATGGACTGAATCCTCTTGCTAACCACGGATCTCCAGACCGCCCGGTTTGTCCTGTCGGCGAATCACCTCCCTGTGCGGACGGCTCTTCCCGGCTGGGGTCTGCTTCCACCTCGACGAGGCGAGTCTACACCGGTCGGATCCACCAAGACCGTTCTGGTACGAGTAAAATCCATGATCTGATATGAGGCCTACTTTGATAAGTAACACTCCACGTAACTTATCCAACAAGTAACTTCCCTAACTTACCCTTCGTAACTAAATTAAGTTAAACGCCTCAGTCTTAAAACATCATAAGACTCAGATCATTAAACTCTTCATAAAATAAGATCAATTATGAACACTCAACATCATGCTAATATGCTAGAACAACTGCTCCCTCTCTGCTTATCTGTTATAACTGTCCGTCAGTTTGTTTAGTGAATAAATACTGTAAAGTCTTTTATTCCTGACTAAGCCTCACATCTGTCAGTATAAGGTACATAAATTACTCACTGTAATATTTCCTAGGACCTAGATTCCTGCATAAATCATTAGTTTAGTCGAGGTATCGTAGCAGGAGAAGCTCTGTATAAAACCTAATATAACTAACTAATGTGCAGAAGAATGTGGCAAAACTAAAGAGTTTTAATCGCTACAATTATTTGAATTTTTTTTTCCTGAAACTTAAAAATAAAAATTTAAAGAGAAATTCAAGTTTTGATCTTTAACTTTGAAAAATGAAAAAAAAAAAATCTGAATCTGGCTCAATTGAAACTAAAGTTTATTTCAGTTTGAATGTAGATTTAATTCATTTTAGATATTTTAGATTGCGCTTTTATATTTTTTGTTTTCACTTTTATATTTTTTTTGAAAAAAAAACTTTTTTTAAATTAGCTATCGGGAGTATTTTTCTATGTATCAAAGTTTTCTAAATGTTTTAAACGATATTTCAGGTCTAAACTATGATCTATGGGTTGAGTTCCACAACATCTGTCATTCTGATGAAGACCCTCCTTCCTCCTAGAGACCCCTTTGCATTCTTTCTGGTCGCCAAAGTTTTTCAGCCAATAAATTTCAAATTTCTGCATTGTCGGCTTTCTGTCAACGTGCACGCACATCGAGCAAACCTGTATCAGTAGGGGGCGCTCTCGTACAGGATGCTCTGTGTGTTTCTCTGTTTACTGTCTCAGTCGTTCATGGAGGAGACGGAGCTCATTTCTACTAATAACGTATCCATTCCCCGGCTAATGACGGATTTATTTTTATTTTTAAAACTTTCACCTCACAGAATGGCAAGGCCTGCCAAGAATACATGTTTATTTTGGTCAAAAAGTTCATTCGGGGCTGAGTCATTTCTGTTGTAATGAAAATAGACGTTATTTCTAAGTTTATGCTGAACATATCAAGAAATGGATTATTTGTGTGTGACATTTAACTTTCTCATACCCCAGCTCACACCCTCCAACAAACAGATCTCTCCTCCTGAGCCTCAGGAAGTCAGAAATTCCTTCCGGGGGGAAGGACCCCCCCCCCCCCCCCCCCCCCCCCCCCCCC
>SSNR01000276.1:691214-731929 GCA_006937965.1 Callopanchax toddi | reverse complement strand
CCCCCCCCCCCCCCCCCTTTTCTACCAATCTTCTAACTTTTGTTGACAGGAAAGATAGCACTGATGCTAATTTACAACTTGGGAATGCTTGTTCAAATAACAAAACTCTGTAACAAGAACCAAGATCGAATAATTTACATTCAACGGCAGACTGGATGGAGCCAAAAAACCAGCATCCATCTCATACTCTGTGATGGAAACCCATCAGCCCCACCTTCCTTTTACCCAGATGAAGACTCAAGGAATGTCTGTGTCTCTGATGAAGACCATGGAAAATGCTTACAACTTAAATGTGTCTTTGCAAAACCTTAAACTAACCTCTCTTACCTTCACAGGTTCCAGGCCAAATAAATTCAGTGATTATGAAATGATATGAAATGGTTTGTGTAATGATTCCCTGTCTGTCTTGTCTTGTTGGTTCTTGTCTGTTCATTGCTCCTGTTCTTGCCCCTCCCTCATGTGGTTATGAAGAGAACACCAAAGAGTTCGAGTACCCGGCCCGGAGGGTTACCGGGGTCCCACCCTGGAGCCAGGCCTGGGGTTGGGGCCCGTGGACAAGCGCCTGGTGGCCGGGCTTTCGCCCATGGGCCAGCCGGGCCCAGCCCGAACCGGATACATGGGCTCATCCAACTGTGGGCCCACCACCTGCAGGAGGAACATGAAGGGTCCGGTGCAATGTGGATCGGGTGGCAGATCGAGCCGGGGGCTTTGGCGGTCCGATCCCCGGACAGGAAAACTGGCTATCGGGACATGGAACGTCACCTCTCTGGCGGGGAAGGAGCTGGAGCTTGTGGAAGAGGCTGAGCGATACCGGCTAGATATAGTCGGGCTCACCTCAACACATAGCGTTGGCTCTGGAACCCAAGTCCTGGAGAGGGGTTGGACACTTTTCTTTGCTGGAGTTGATCCGGGTGAGAGACGGAGGGCTGGGGTGGGCTTTTTGTTAGCCCCAAGACTCTCTGCCTGTATGTTGGGGTTTACCCCGGGGGACGAAAGGGCAGCTTCCCTGCACCTTCGGGTTGGGGAACGGGTCCTGACTGTTGTTTGTGCTTATGCACCAAATAGCAGTTCAGAGTACCCACCCTTTTTGGAGTCTCTGGGACGAATGCTGGATGGCGCTCCGACAGGGGACTCCATTGTCCTGCTGGGAGACTTCAACACTCACGTGGGCAATGACAGTGTGACCTGGAGGGGCGTGATTGGGAGGAACAGCCCGCCCAATCTGAATTCGAGTGGTGTTCTGTTATTGGACTTCTGTGCAAGTCGCAGTTTGGCCATAATGAACACCATGTTCGAACATAAGGATGCCCATCGGTACACCTGGTACCAGGGCAGCCTAGGTTACAGGTCGATGATTGACTTTATAGTTGTATCATCTGATCTGAGACCGTATATTTTGGACACTTAAGTGAAGAGAGGAGCAGAGCTGTCAACTGATCACCACCTGGTGGTGAGCTGGATCAGATGGCAGGGGAAGAAGCCGCGCAGACCTGGTAGACCCAAGCGCATAGTGAGGGTCTGCAGGGAACGCCTGGCAGAAGAGCCTGTCAAGATGGTCTTCAACTCCCACCTCCGGCAGAGCTTCGACCGCGTCCCGAGAGCAGTGGGGGACATTGAGTCCGAATGGGCCTTGTTCCACTCTGCAATTGTTGAGGTGGCTGTTGCTAGCTGTGGTCGCAAGGTAGCCGGTGCCAGTCGTGGCGGTAACCCCTGTACCCGCTGGTGGACACCAGAGGTTAGGGGAGCCGTCAGGCTGAAGAAGGAGGCCTACAGGGCGTGGCTGGTCTGTGGGTCTCCAGAGGCAGCAGACAGGTACCGGAGGGCCAAGCGGAGTGCAGCGGTGGCAGTTGCCGAGGCAAACTCTCGGGCGTGGGAGGAGTTTGGCGAGGCCATGGAAAAAGACTATCGATCGGCTCCAAAGAGGTTCTGGCAAACCATCCGGTGCCTCAGGGGAGGAAGGCAGCAACTTGCTCACACTGTCTACAGTGGGGACGGGGAGCTGCTGACGTCAACTGGGGCTATCGTCGGACAGTGGAAGGAATACTTTGAGGAGCTCTTCAATCCCACCGACGCGCATTCCGAGGAGGAACCAGAGCTGGGAGACCTGGGGACAGACTGTCCAATCTCTGGTGCAGAAGTCTCTGAGGTAGTCAAACAACTACGCAGCGGCGGAGCCCCAGGGGTGGATGAGATCCGACCTGGGTATCTGAAAGCTATGGATGTTGTAGGACTGTCATGGCTGACACGTCTCTGCAACACTGCGTGATCATCAGGGGCAGTTCCTGTTGAGTGGCAGACCGGGGTGGTGGTTCCCATTTTTAAGAATGGGGACCAGAGGGTGTGTTCCAACTATAGGGGGATCACACTCCTCAGCCTCCCCAGAAAGGTCTACTCCAGGGTACTGGAGAGGAGGGTCCAGTCGATGGTTGAATCTCGGATAGAAGAGGAGCAATGTGGTTTTTGTCCTGGTCGTGGAACTGTGGACCAGCTCTTTACCCTCGCTAGGGTGATGGAGGGGTCATGGGAGTTTGCCCAACCAATCCACATGTGTTTTGTGGATTTGGAGAAGGCTTATGACCGTGGCCCCAGGGGCACCCTGTGGGGGGCGCTCCAGGGGTATGGGGTTGATGGTCTTTTGTTAAGGGCCATTCACTCCCTGTACCGGAGGTGTGTGAGTTTGGTCCGCATAGCCGGCAGTAAGTCGGACCTGTTTCCAGTGAGGGTTGGACTCCGCCAGGGCTGCCCTTTGTCACCGGTCCTGTTCATAACCTTTATGGACAGGATTTATAGGCGCAGCCGTGGTGTGGAGGGTGTTGAGTTTGGTGACAGGAGAATCGTGTCTCTGCTTTTTGCGGATGATGTGGTCCTCCTAGCTTCATTGAGCTCTGACCTTCAGCTCTTGCTGGGGAGGTTCGCAGCCGAGTGTGAAGCGGCTGGGATGAGGATCAGCACCTCCAAGTCTGAGGCCATGGTTCTTGACCGGAAAAAGGTGGATTGCCAACTCCGGGTCGGGAGAGAGGTCCTGCCTCAAGTGGAGGAGTTCAAGTATCTCGGGGTCTTGTTCACGAGGGAGGGAAGGAGGGAGCAGGAGATCGACAAGCGGATTGGGGCAGTGATGCGGACGCTGAACCGGTCTGTTGTGGTGAAGAGGGAGCTGAGCCAGAAAGCAAGGCTCTCAATTTACCGGTCGGTCTACGTCCCAATCCTCACCTATGGTCATGACCTTTGGGTAATGACCGAAAGAACGAGATCGCGGATACAAGCGGCTGAAATGAGTTTCCTCCGCAGGGTGGCCGGGCTCAGCCTTAGGGATAGGGTAAGAAGCTCGGACATCCGGGAGAGACTCGGAGTAGAGCCGCTGCTCCTCCATATCGAAAGGAGCCAGTTGAGGTGGTTCGGGCATCTGGTAAGGATGCCTCCCTCGGGAGGTGTTCTGGGCATGTCCTGCCGGCAGGAGGCCCCCAGGTCGACCCAGGACAAGCTGGAGGAAATACATCTTCAGTTTGGCCTGGGAACGCCTGGGCGTCCCAGCTGAGGAGCTGGTGGACTTGGCTGGGGAGAAGATGGCCTGGGCTGCCCGACTTGGAATGCTTCCCCCGTGACCCAGACCCGGATAAGCGGAAGAAGGCGAGGCGAGGTGTTTCTTGTTTCATTGATTTTCCCTCCACAGTATTTTGTTTCTTGTCTCGTCCTGGGTTCACCTGTTCTGTTGGTCATGGTCTGTTCTGTTGGTCATGGTCTGTTCTGTTCAGTTCTAGTCTTGTCATGGTCACAGTCTGTTTCATAGTTTAGTGTTTTTTCAGTCAAGTCATAGCTTAGTTTCTTCAATAAACACCATTTGGATTTTGTACCTCCGTCTCCTGCCTCTGCTTCTCTGCGCTATCGGGTCCACACTACCACGGTTCATGACAGGTTTGCATTTAAATGTGTTTATTACAAGATAAAGTTGGATCTTCTATGATGACTTTAATTTTCTGCAGAGCCTACATATGCTGTTTCTTAGTTAATCATTTTAAGACTGTTTTCCCCATATTGTTTACCAATATCATGATGCTAAAACACTTATGGGTGTTTTTCTCTTTTAAATGTAATTTAGTAAAATAACATAGAAATGTTATTCATTGAATGTACTCCTTAACTTTAAAGATTAATGCAAATTATTTCTCTGCTTAATTTTATATAGGATTGACTGTCTCCATGCTAAATCTAAAACAAGGTATTTCATTTAAAGGTGATTCTGAAAAATTTATCAGGTTTCAGAGCATAAAAGTCAAGCCACTCCTCAAGACTTCCCCTTTATGCAGATGAAGGTGGAGCAACCACGCCATTGGCTGAACACCGAGTCCGCCTTTGCCCTTTAAAACCAGAAGGCGCTAACTGCTCTTTTTCTTGTCTCTGGCTCTTCCTCCTTTCTTGGATCCTCGCTTCCTGCTCTCTGCTCTGATGCTAACATCTCCAGCCTGCCTGGGTGCTGGCCCTGCTCCCCTCAGGGAGCCGCTGGCTCCAGGGTGTCGACCCTGGACTTCAGGCCTTCAATATGAGGCCTGTGAACTCCAGCAGAACAGAGCTTTTCGTTTCTTTGAAACTTTCGGCGTTAAGCTTTTCTTTAATTTTCACGTTACATTCTTCTCAACCAAGTTTAGACGTTTTAAAGTTTATTTTTCTTTTATCCGTTGTTAGAAATCAAAGTCAGACGGCGTGTAATCTGAAACTAAACTACGTGATACTCTTCCTTGAAACTGCCTCCTCATCCCTGCCTGACGACGTCTTTCCATGAGAGTCCAGCCCTGCTTGTCAAAATCAGCAGAGACCTCGAAGTCTCCCTTCAGCATCTTTAGCAGGCCACCTTCAGAACCGTGAGTTACCCACTGGAGCCGTCCTTGGACCGAGACCGATTCCAAAGGATAACAGAGAACCACTGTTATCCCCTTTGGACCTACGATGTGTGTCTACAGAAAGATGGTATCCCAGGAACTCACCTCCAGAAGTTCGGTGAAGTTGATTTCACTTTGTGTGGCTATGAACTAATGATGCACCTTGATAACAAGCAGATTCAGGTTGAGCCTAACTCTCTCATCCATACTCCTTAAAATCCCTTAATCTTCATTTTCCCTCCATAGATCAATAAATTAGCTTAATTTCATTAGTAGCCATTTCTCACTCTGAAACACTAGTCATTAATATAACCTCAATAATTCATCTTGTCAATAACTTGAACTGGTTATCAAGTCAAATTCATAACTTTACTATGGTTATAACATGTCATTTTGAGGTTTCTGTAAATACATTTATCCACATATAATCATAAGTGGGTTTCCAGTGATGTTTGCATGTTTTCACATTGAAAAGGGTTAAAGAACTTGCTTCTTTCAGATTCAGACTGATAAATGACAAATAACAAAAAAATACAAACAAAATAATATTCAAGGTCGTCTCAGCTGTCCTTCCAAAGAAAATGCTGGGTGGTGCCCTAACTTACAAGGTTTTGACTATTATTAATTATTAATAATAATATTCAATATTGTAGCCTCACCAAATAGGCTACATCCTCTGACCTTTGACCTCTGTTGACCATCATAACAATAATCCATCTTTTTCCCAATAACTTGGAATACAATCACTCTTGGATTATGGTTAACCTGAATCAAGATCCCTACAGGTGTGCTACTGTCCACTTTCAAGTGTCCATCTCCCAGATGACCTTAACTGGACACTAACTGGTCTAATAAAACACTCTCTGTAAAGGAGTCTCTTCTTTAACACCAAATGACTGGTGTTCCAACTGTAATCTCTTGTTTACAGAACATTCTCTGGTTGTTCCTGTTCAGGGTCACCTACACACTCACACTCAAAGTGTTATAATGCTTCTCTGTTATTTTCATGCATTTTCTACATTATAATGTGAGTCGGGCGGAAGTCATGTGACTTGGTAACTCCCTCACAGTCCCTTGTCCAATCAGAACGATTCACTCCACTAACTCAGTTCTGATTAGTACACTTAACATCTTCTGATTGGTTAAATTTAAGATAACTCGTCTCAAAACTAATACTCAGTTCCGGTACGAGTCAGTCTTGTCTTATTAGTCTTGTCTTGTCTGGTCTTGTCGAGTCCTCATACAGTCTCAGTCTTGGTCTGAGCTACAGCCTGAATGCAGCCGGAGCTGCTATGCTGCTATCTTAGCTGAACCTTTATCAGCTTTGAACAAGGCCTCTCAGCCTCTCCCTCACCACGGGAGAGATCAGAAATGACTTCAGCATGCCTGCTGAAATGCCTCCCTTGCTGACCGGGACGTATCCACTGACTGTCCGGCGAGGTCCTCGGCGGCCACGCCTTCCAGGACCACCACTCCGAGTCTGGGGACTCCAGCCTCAGCTCGTGGAGAAACCAACGCCTGCCAGATCTAGGAGCGTCCACCTGTCAGTGAGCGAACACCACTTTCTGATCGAGAGGTTTGCTTTGATAAAGCTTAATTCTTCCAAACTCAAATTAGCCCTAAATTGACTCTTAAAGTCCTAACTAGGTTAACTAAATTAACTAACTTCCCTAGTCATTAAAACATATGCTACGGTCCGTTAAAACTCACAATTAAACTATCTTTAACATCCTCAACATGTTTAAGAATATTAATTGTGTTTACATCAAACTTTCAAACTGTCTTATCTGTCTGTGTTCTTAGGTTTTTCAAATTAAACGATTGTTCAATCTTTATCTGCCTCAGCTTCACGTTATTAATAAGGTATTTCAATTCACTGTACTCTTTCAAAGAACCTAGATACCTTCAATAAATATTAGCTATTATCAGGGTTAAATGACAGTGTATCACTTTTCATTATAAACATAAAATAAGCTAATGTTATTGAAGAGGGTGTAGTTAAAATAACTAAATAGTTATTTCAAAACGTTACATAATGACGAGCTACGCCAGGTTTTAACTACATAGTGTATATCACTACATAATGCTGTGGCCAGCCAGGTTTTAAACTATATGGCGTTGCCAACCAGTTTAGGTACAAAATTAATACCTAAAAAAAGGATTAATAACTAGAAGCTGTTTAATGACTGAACTCCATTTTCCCTGCCAAGAAGCACACTGTCCTTGCTGATAAGATAAGCGTTGCCACCTCATCACTGAAGCCAAGTCTGATACTTGTTAAGCTGTTTCACCTCATGTCTGTTTTCACAGTTAAATGTCTGTTGTGTAACTTGTGTATGCTTGGTGACAAAAGTTTTCTGACGTGGAGACAATAAAATTCCGGCTAAGTTCTAAGCTGTTTATCAGACGGTTAACACGACGTCCAAGAACGCGTGGCCTAAATCCGACGTCCAGAGACAAACCAGGTAGAGACCTGTTGTCCTTCGTCAAAAATCTCGTGCGTTTTCACGACGAGTTTAGGTAGCATCGGCTGAGTACGTCCCCCGAGCTAACCGCTAAATAGGTAAATATCCGCTGATTCCGCTAAACAACGCCGCTTTTATCTGTCTTCCATCGCCTCGTTTAACTCTTTGTCTCAGAGACACATCACTTCATTCCATTTGTTCAGCTTAACTCTTTCTTTCTCCTTCAATGAACTATCTTCATCAGAATAAACATGTCTGAACAAAAACAAATAAAAGAGGGTAGACGCCTCACTGCAGTAGAAGTTTACGACTTCTCACAGGATTTGGGAAAATTTGTACCCCAAACAATGTACCCTGAAAAGCTATCTTCTTTTTTTAGGAAATTTGATAGGCTCTTGGAAGACTATCCTGACACATGTTTAGAAGACAAAATCTTTCTTCTTTACCACTCATCAAGCTTGATGTGGATGAACCTCATCGATCGTCAGACACCAGAAGTCAAATCTGATTTCAACCGTCTACGCCGTGAAATCGCCATGTTTTTCTATGGTGATGAAGAGGCAGCAGGCCTCCCGGCTGGGAGACCAGAGCAGCCTCCTCCTCAGACTCCTGCCACAGCGTGTGCAGAAAAGACATTCACCCCAGAGGTGACTCCTGTCTGTCCACCTCCGCTGTCGGTGCAGAAGCCTGCAGTACCTAAAGTTACTGTGTCTAAGGGTCCAACCCCTTGGGTGGCATATGATCAACTGAAGGAGATAGCAGAGCACATCAAGGAACAACTGCCCAGTCGTAGTGATCCTCGATGGGTTGTTGATCTTTTCAGTCTGATCGATATCCAAGTGCGTAAATACCGTCTTTTCGACGTTGACAAAGTCGATCTATTGAAAATATTCAATTATACTTTGAATAAATTCATTATGAGTCTGCCATTCAAAGTTAGATTTGATTTCGATCTTCTACGTCAAGCCATCTTAGATCATTATCCAACATATGATCCTACAGATGCTAGTCCATCTACTGCATCTGATCCACCAACCTCAGATTCCATCACTGAGAAAAGGGGGGTCACAACACAACCTGATCCTCCTCTAACAACATCTGACCTTCCAGTGTCATGCGCAGACCCTCCAGTGGTCAACGCTGACGCTCCTGAGTCCAACATCTCTCTGCTTCCCCCAGAGTCGGGCAGTTCTCCGGCGTCCGGCACAGAGCCCGTCCCGCTCCCCGCGGAACCGGCCAGCCCTCAGGCGCCCCAGACTGAATCCCCTCTCTTAACAGCAGAATCCGAGGAAATCCCACTCAGTCCTCAGGTGCCCCGAGCTGAACTCGTTCTGCCCCCCACAGAACCAGACTGCCCTACGGCACCTCACACTGAGCCTCCTCCTTCTGGACCTCAAGGTAAACCTCCTCTTCCCCCGGAAGTGCAGGTTGCGACTCCTCTGTCACAGACAGAACTCATTACTCTTCTTTGCAGTCCTCCTGCAATTAAGAAAAGACTCAAGGCCACCCTCTCAGGTGTGACCTCTTCTCACACACCCCTGGTGGTTCCTCCAAAGGGACCTCAACCATTCTTTCATCCTTCATCACTCAGTCTCCGCCTCCCGAGCGTTCGATACGTCGGCCCGGCGATGCTTTTGATGTTAACGGTGTGTGCAGTTGTGTCCTCCGACGCGACTACTTTGTCTCCCAGACTCACCTTTGACCCTGGTCCTATAAAAACGACCTTTCTCAAAGATCAGTCTTACCCGGTTATGACAATCTCTAACCTATGGAGAACTAACAACGACCTCATCCTCCACGCAAAGGGGGGTGACGTTTCTTTAAGACTCTTTTTCACTCCAACTAATGAGTCTCTGTGTTATCTGACTCCTAACACCAGCTGTCTCCCTTTTCTGTTTGATCGGCGTGAATGTGTGTCCATGTTTATGCCTCCTTAAAAACCATGTGTTATTAACCATGTGTTTTATTAATAAACAGACTTGGTCGAGCTGTTGACGTCGCCTGCTGTACTCCAGTCAGCTGTGCGTCCATCCTGGTAAACACTAAGCCAGAGTTCCTTTATTTTACAGCCTAATGCTGTATTCATTTAGTAAAATTACTTTATGTTTAAATCAAACTTAATGTTTAATTTACTACTATTTTCACAGTTATTTTAATAATAATTACTGTAAAGGCGAGCCAAGTCAATTTAATTTATTTCCCTCAAATCAACTTTAGGGATATAAAATATACTTTAGGTCATTTAAAACAAAATGTCCTCTAAAACTTTAGATTTCAGATCTGATATGACTGATTTCACTATTTCCAAAACTCAATTTTTGGTTATCAAAATCTTAATCCTTAGTTTACTAAGTTATTTCCAAAACTTTAAATAGTTTCAACTTAGTTTAAAATATGACGTAATGTCTTTCCAAATTCACTTTAAAAGTGTCACTCCTAGAGTAATCTCATGGGAGTGAAGTCAATCTTTTCAGAGTTTTATACAAATAATAGAGCTCTTAAATCATTTAAATGGGTTAAATCCTTAATTAAATGTAATGGCATGACACATAGCCTTATTTTTAAAATTAGATCAATTTAATTTTTCTAGTTTATTTTAACCAAATCTGCCTACATTCACACTTTTTGAATGCCCTCCATCAGATTGTGGTTGTTTTGCTGTGCTGTGCCTCTGCTCTACTCTTCTGTCTAGCGACCGGACGTCCAAGGTCCCAACTGGTCTCGTCTGCGACTCATCTGCCGACGCTGCTCTGGGTTGGAGATCTTCATCAACGACGCCTCCGCTGCTGCCTACTCCTTCACAAACTGCCCCACTCCTCAGTCTCCTGGCATCGTTTGGATCGGTGCCCTCCTCCTGATTCTGTTCTGTTGTGGGATGCTCAAAATTCCTGAAGGCCATCGACACAGGTTCCCCTGTGTCTGGTAATCTCAAAACTCAAACTCTGATTCATTCATTTTTGATTGACTCTGTCCGTTGGAAAGGTACCAATAACCTTCCTCCTTTTCGGGTCCTGATGGATCAATGATGTCCTCCATCATCGGATTTGGTATTTCAAGGCAACGACCTTCTGCTAGGCGTCCTTGACCTTGAAATAAAGGGGGGATGTGTATCCTCACCAAATAGGCTACATCCTCTGACCTTTGACCTCTGTTGACCATCATAACAATAATCCATCTTTTTCCCAATAACTTGGAATACAATCACTCTTGGATTATGGTTAACCTGAATCAAGATCCCTACAGGTGTGCTACTGTCCACTTTCAAGTGTCCATCTCCCAGATGACCTTAACTGGACACTAACTGGTCTAATAAAACACTCTCTGTAATGAAGTCTCTTCTTTAACACCAAATGACTGGTGTTCCAACTGTAATCTCTTGTTTACAGAACATTCTCTGGTTGTTCCTGTTCAGGGTCACCTACACACTCACACCCAAAGTGTTATAATGCTTCTCTGCTATTTTCATGCATTTTCTACATTATAATGTGAGTGTTAACGGGCGGAAGTCATGTGACTTGATAACTCCCTCACAGTCCCTTGTCCAATCAGAACGATTCACAACTCCACTAACTCAGTTCTGATTAGTACACTTAACATCTTCTGATTGGTTAAATTTAAGATAACTCGTCTCAAAACTAATACTCAGTTCCGGTACGAGTCAGTCTTGTCTTATTAGTCTTGTCTTGTCTGGTCTCGTCGAGTCCTCATACAGTCTCAGTCTTGGTCTGAGCTACAGCCTGAATGCAGCCGGAGCTGCTATGCTGCTATCTTAGCTGAACCTTTATCAGCTTTGAACAAGGCCTCTCAGCCTCTCCCTCACCACGGGAGAGATCAGAAATGAATTCAGCATGCCTGCTGAAATGCCTCCCTTGCTGACCGGGACGTATCCACGGACTGTCCGGCGAGGTCCTCGGCGGCCACGCCTTCCAGGACCACCACTCCGAGTCTGGGGACTCCAGCCTCAGCTCGTGGAGAAACCAACGCCTACCAGATCTAGGAGCGTCCACCTGTCAGTGAGCGAACACCACTTTCTGATCGAGAGGTTTGCTTTGATAAAGCTTAATTCTTCCAAACTCAAATTAGCCCTGTAGCGTAATATAACCTGATTTTATCGTTATAGTACGGACAGACTTCTACAAGGTTATCAGCTGAGTTTTGTCGGTTTTATGCTAAGCACTGTTAGCTACCTTCACTCAACTGATGGTTATGCAGGCATTCTAGATTCTCTTTGATTCAAAGGGAGACCTACGCACGTATATTTGAAAGGTATAACCCAGAAGCTGACTTAGACTTCAGTTATTTTATTAAAGAAAACAGATTAAATAAACAGACAGATGTGAGGTAGGTAGTTGCATCTTAAGAGATTCTTCTGATGTTATTAAGCTGAGAGTTAATGACGAGAGCCCGTGATATGTTATTATCTAGGGATCTCGGCTAGAAAGGAGGGGAGCTGAGCTAACTGGATCGAGTGTTATTTATCAATAGCCTCGGTTTTACCAGGTCGGGTTGGTACCTGCTGAACCGCTCCAGATCACCTCGGCGTGAGATGGAGGTGGAGGTTCGTCAGTGTGATCGTTGATCTGACGAACCTCAGAGTTATCCCCGGTGACGTGACGTTACCGCAGGCACGGAGGAGTCTGTCGAGCCGGTCTAGCTGGTCCATGATCGGCTGGTGTAGAGGCTAACCGGCTTTCCCATGGCAGGTGGAAAGAAGCAGACCGATGGTGTCTGGCTTCTTAGCCGGAGCAATGTTCTCGACCGGTGAGGCTGGCTACTCACGAGCTCGGTCGGCACAGAGGCCTTCCGTGTAGCGGAGGAAAACGGAGGCCGTGTTCTCTCGTCGAGGGGTTGACGAGAACTCACACTCTCGGTAGCTTCCAGGCAGGAAGCTGACAGAGGGCACTTTGGACGCGTGGCCCAATGGGGAAAGAGTTACCAAGTCACGTGGTTCTCGTCATTAGAAACCCAGGAAGTTTAATGGATTACTAATATGTTTTAACCTTTTAGCAAAAGTAGAAATCATAAAATAATACTGATGCAACATCAACATTCATGAATACTGGAAGAAAATGAATTAATCATATTAAGACATTTCTGTAACAGATTAAAGTGTCATTTTAGAAGAGACACCAAGAGTCTTTATTATTATTATTAAAGTCCGGTGAAATCTTCCGCTACGACCGTGACCCTGGAAGGAATGTTGATTCAGGTTACAACATAATAAAAGAGTCATTTTAATCCAAGTTATTAGGAAAAAGATGAGTTATTGTGGTGGTGAACCAGATGTCAGAAATCAGAGATAGTAACGCTTTGCCAGCGCTACAGCCCTAAATTGACTCTTAAAGTCCTAACTAGGTTAACTAAATTAACTTACTTCCCTAGTCATTAAAACATATGCTACGGTCCGTTAAAACTCACAATTAAACTATCTTTAACATCCTCAACATGTTTAAGAATATTAATTGTGTTTACATCAAACTTTCAAACTGTCTTATCTGTCTGTGTTCTTAGGTTTTTCAAATTAAACGATTGTTCAATCTTTATCTGCCTCAGCTTCACGTTATTAATAAGGTATTTCAATTCACTGTACTCTTTCAAAGAACCTAGATACCTTCAATAAATATTAGCTATTATCAGGGTTAAATGACAGTGTATCACTTTTCATTATAAACCAAAAATAAGCTAATGTTATTGAAGAGGGTGTAGTTAAAATAACTAAATAGTTATTTCAAAACGCTACAATATATACAACTTTACGCTACACTGTGTTCAGCTTCAGAGGACAGCAGCAGCTCACTGCTACAGAGCTAAGTATTAGAAGCAGCAGGGACAGAGAGGGCTCATCAGAGCCTCGTAGTGTGGGAATGTGATTTGTGAGCTGAGAGTGATTAAACCCTACAGTTTGAGCTACACAGTTTATGCCCAGCTTACAGACCGAAGAAATGTGTCATGTGCACATGCGTGTTGAGGTGTTTTGGGGAGGAGCCGTTGGATTCAAAAACTGCTCTCTTGATGAAATAATCCACAATGTGGCTTTAAATGACTATTGACCCCACAGTGGGAAAATTCACTTGTCAAAGCAGCATATGGATGAGAATAAAAAACAAGTAAATGACACACGAGTGTCACATGATGAGAGTTCTTTATCTTCAGTTTCAGACTTCTGGTCCTGATGTGGCGTGAGGGACGTGGCTTTAGAGGACAGGGGAGTGGGCAACATGACTGACAGCCTGCTACAGGAGCCTGGGAGCTCTTTTCCTTTCTTGTTGCGTTCAGGGGAAAGGGATCTTCAAAACTTTAATACACACTTTCAATACACTGTTTTTGCTCAACTGCTTTCTAAAACACCACAAACTACTGACGACCCTTGGTTATAAGCTTTCTCAGTTGGCAATTTAGAAACATATGATTAGCAGAATTCTCAGCCTCACTTCAGATGTATACATTTCCTACACACTTGAGATACTGGATATTGGGGCAGACCTACTCAGCGTTTGTTTAACTAATGAACACCTGTAATTACAGTGCGCATGTGCAGCACGCTCTCAGTAGACAACTTCACGGCCACAAGCTCAGATAATCCATTACACAATACAATATTGGAATAAAACACATGACATTGCATTTTCATTCTTTGGGATAGCAGTGTTCCATCATCAAGTGTTGGTTAAATGGCCGAAATGAGTTTTCTCCGCAGGGTGGCCGGGCTCAGCCTTAGAGATAGGGTGAGTAGCTCGGAGTAGAACCGCTGCTCCTCCATGTCGAAAGGAGCCAGTTGAGGTGGTTCGGGCATCTTGTCAGGATGCCCCCTGGACGCCTCCCCAGGGAGGTGTTTCAGGCATGTCCTGCCGGCAGGAGGCCCCCGGGTCGACGCAGGACACACTGGAGAAAATATATCTCTGGTTTGGCCCTGGAGCGCCTTGGGATCCTGCCGGAGGAGCTGGCAGAAGTGGCTGGGGAGAAGACCGTCTGGAGCTCCCTTATTGGGATGCTGCCCCCGCGACCCAGACCCGGATAAGTGGAAGAAGACGAGACGAGACTATCAAGACAAAAAAACAAAAAGAAGAATGAAGTAGATTTTTGGATGAAAGGCAAATTCTTGCTTGATGATTGGCATCTTTTATTTTTCAAGAAATGAACAACACTGGTGAGCGATCCTTTATTTGTAATTTTTTTTTTGTTACCCCGTGTCCAGTCCGGATGTGGAGCAAACAGAATAGATGTCTGAGTGCCAGGAATAAGCCCTGTAATTTTGTATTTAAAAAAGTGTTTTCCTTGAATTAGATTGATATAAAATTGAATATCTAGTGTGTAGGTTTGAGCTATGTAGCTGCTGAGTTGTTGTGCCCCACTCAACATCTGCCAGAGACGCTACTACATTTGACACTTGTTATTTGAATAAAATCCATTGTTGACTGGAATGAGACTGTCTATATTTGAACTTCACTGTTTATTATTTAAAGAATGTACTTTTAGAATTGCAAGCAGTGAACGTGACAGGTATAGTAACACTAAATATAAAACTTTAACACTCAAATGAAAAAGGCATTTAATGTTCTTTTTTGTCTGATCTTTGTTAAACAACCTTTGTTGGTGCTGGCATTTACTTGATCATTTCTACCACTATCTGTAGATAAACAGATGTTAAATGGTGTGTTTACCTGAGATCAATGCTTCAGTCAGCAAAATGTCACATCACAACATTAAACAGATAACATTCCCATTTCTTACATGCTTTTATGTATATGTCCTATAGGTATGTGGCTTTGTGTTTAGACGTGTTCATTACTAATCACTAAAACGCTATATGCAAATTCAGCAGTGTTTTGAGGGTTCATTATAGAGATGAATGAAATGCAGTTCCTGAATAAATACTAGGCAAGGCTATTAAGTGATAACAAGCAGGAGAATTGCATTATACCAGGATATCCCCCACTGATGGTGTCTTTTCCTCCCCTGCTCCTTCAGTTATCTCAAAATTTCATTGTTTCCATTCTCAAATGGCTTATTTGTCTTTAGATTACTACTATGGTAAAAGGCCTATATAGATCTTTTCTGGAGTTCTACACTCCCCAAAGCGCTTTACAACATATCAGTCATTCACACACTGGTGGTGATCAGCTACATTGTAGCCTCAGCTGTGCTGGGGAACATTGACAAGAGGTGAAAATGCCATGTACCAACACCACAAGGTCTCTCTGACCACCACCAGGTCTCTCTGACCACCACCAGTTCCATCTGACCACCACCAGGTCCCTCTGACCACCACCAGGTCTTTCTGACCACCACCAGGTCCATCTGACCACCACCAGGTCTCTCTGACCACCACCAGGTCTCTCTGACCACCACCAGTAGACAAGGTGGGTGAAGTGTCTCCAAGGACACAATGACAAAGTAACCCAGCTGGAACTGGGATGGAACCGGCAACCCTCTGATTGCCAGACGGACCCCAATATATGCAAATGTACAAAAAATCATAAATAAAGTGCAATATAAATCATAATCATGCCTCATTATGTCCATATGAAAGTAAACAATGCCTTGTAAATAGTTCCTTAAACCACAGATGAACTACGATTTGCCATATATATTATTAATCATTTATCTAAACGTTGTTTTATTGTTGTATTTACAGGGAATGACCTTTATGTACTGAAAACCCATAGCTATTAACACAAGACATTTTTACCTCTGCAGTCTGAATCATGCTAATGTTGTATCCATACCTCATGGTCTGAACACTCACAATGACATCTTTCAGACCACCTTTTTATTCTGTCCAAAATATGAACTTTGAGGAATGGGCCAAAACAGACTCCTGCTTTTGGACTGTGTAAAAATTATAAATATTAATAAAGCTTATCTTTCAGTTTTTTGTTTAACAGACCCAAGTCCTGATGTGGTGAGAAAAGTGAAATATTTGGGACCCATTTTAAGAAGTGATCTCCGTGATGATGAGGATATAGAGTGCTGTAAGCTGTACATACAGGCTAACACTCTGGAACGCACCCGCTTCGAATGTTATCAGTCCATTGAATGGCTGTTATCAGCGAAAATCTCCCCCATAAGTATGGGTTAGGCGGGCCCGCCTGTGCCTCCTAGTGGGCTCAGTAGGTCGTTATCACCCATACTAAGGTGTCTACATGATTATGGAGGCGGAGCCTCTTCCGTTTTATGGAACGTGTTTTAAAATGTTATACGATTCTTTACAGCTGATGAATTTGAACTTTTTTCACTTTTTGTTCTTTGGAGTTCAGATTTTACATAATTTGTCCCGTTTTTCTGAATAAATGCAGTGATTTTAGCATCCGGTTTGGACCAAGTCGCTTCATTTATGAAGCTTCATTCATTTTTCAAGACTGATCTACAGAAAAAAGAATAAATTCACTTTATAAAGAAACTATTTTTTATTAAATTTTGAGAAACTAATTTATATGATACCTTAATTATAGACTGCTTTAATATTTGCATATTAACCAGACAGGAATTAAAGTTCTATGTGACAACATACAGTATTTCAGTCAATTGGGAAAAAAGAGAGAAAAAATAAGCTCTCTTCTCCTCAGTCTGGCTGTGTGGGCCCTCCCTCCTCACCCTCTTCTCTCTCTCACTGAAACTGTGTGTGTGTGTGTGTGTGTGTGTGTGTGTGTGTGTGTGTGTGTGCGCGCAGCTTCAGAAACAGGTCCTGTGTGTGGACGTCAGGCAGCGCTGGATTCTCAGGTGTTTTTCAGGCTTGAGGCAGAATGCGCGTGTGAATCAAGTGACGCGCTCACCTGTACAGAGCTCATGCTGAAAACACTGCAGCCACAGTGGGTCCAGTAATCCCAAATCACCGAGGTCCGACAGAAGGTGTCGGCTCCGTACGTACTAAACAGAAGCGGACCGAACCAAAAACTCAAACTAGTCTGAAAACGCCAGAAGCTGGAGCTGGACTTTGCCATCAGGTGTTTTAATCCTCAGTGGACCTGTAACTTGAGGTGGAGCGGATGTCTAAGAGCTGCTTCCTGCTGGCACCGCTTCTGCCGTTTGAACATAAAGCATGCGCCCCCTGCTGGGGCGCGATAGTAAGACGACCCCCCCTTTCTAAAATTATTTTCAATGAAAAAAACCTCGTCTTATATGCGAGCAAATACGGTATATTCTCTATTTATGAAACTATAAATGCAATCTTAAACTAACTTAAGCTATTCCAGTGCATTTGAGTAACAAGGCACTTCAACTTATCACTAAATTCAATAGTGACTTGACTTATCACAATAACATTTAACATTCATGACATTTTATACAATAACATTAAAGCTGATAGGAGGATGCGCGCGCACTGACGGAAGCGATGGGAACTCACGGTAGCGTTTGAATGGTGAGTGGCAGCTGATTAGCAAACAAATTCAAACATTTTGCTTAACTTTGTCACTCTTGTTTATTTGGCAACGCAAATAACTCGGTAAGATAAAGCCAGCATCAACTCACTCTGGAGGAAACTGAGGAAACTCTTGAGAGCCTCCAGGAATTTATTGATCAGGTGTTTGATAGTCTAGTTATGGGGCCGAAGAAGCCAACCGAGGCGGACCAACCTGCCAAGAGGAGCCGAGAGTCGGACTCTCCGGGGGCGGCGGAGGCCCCCGCCGATAAAGGAATTTATGAGGTTCTGGAAAATATAGAAAAGAAGCTTGCAGGAGTAGAGTCACGTCTACACCTACTAGACGATTTGCATAAAGATTTCCAGAAACTCCGCGAGTCTCTGGAGTTCAGTCAGGGACAGGTAGAGAGTCTGGCGACAGAGAACGACACGGTCTCTTAGGGAGACCGTGACATTCCTCTCAAAGGGAATGGATCAGCTCTCCCACGATAATAAAACCCTACAACAGGCAGTTTTAGATCTCCAGGCCCGGAGTATGAGGGATAATTTAGTGTTTGCTGGTTTACCTGAGCAGACAGGCGTAGCACAGGAGGACTGTGAGCTGACGGTGAAGACCTTCCTCCAGACCCACATGAAGATCCCAGAGGAGACAGTTAAAAACATCACCTTCCACCGTGTGCACCGGATTGGAGCCAAAAGAGGGGACGGAAGAAGATCTCGTCCCATCGTGGCAAAATTCGAACACTTTAAAGAGAAAATCCTAGTGAAATCTCACGGCAGGGAGCTGAAAGGTAAAGCTTTCAGTGTAAATGACCAGTTTCCGAAGGAAATATTAGATCGTTGCAGAGTCCTGTTTCCTCTACGCAAAAAGTTTATTCAGGAAGGTAAACGAGCTGTGATCTCTGTGGATAAACTGTATGTTAATAATCAGCTTTATAAGGAGAAAGGAGTCACCGACTGGCTCTTCTGAATCATCACCAGGTAAAATAAATGTACCTTTATTTTCACTGGATTTCACCAGGTCACAATCAAACATTAGCTGCTAAATCCGTGTTTCCCTTTTGATGACGATGTTCACGTCTTTCACCTCACGCACGCACTATCATGCACTCACACACGCACCCACACTATCCCTTCTTTTTTCCCTTTTTTACTCTCTTTTCTTTTTACTGTCTTTTTTCCCACTCTTTCCACCCTGTTATTTACTCTTTTTCTTTTGTCTGTCTCAGCTTCTGGACTTTCAAGCTGCAGGGGAAGTATCATCTGCAGCATCAGACACGGCAAGCACAAACATCTAGAACTCAGTGCATCCACACAGCGTTCATGCATATATATGTTTATATATAGGTCACACAGAGACAAACTTCACACTCACACATAGAAGCTATCAGGCAACACCAGGCACTATGTATGACTTCACCTGGTTTAATTTTACTTTCTTGTCTCTTATTATTTTCTTTTTTACATTTATTATTATCATTTTGTGGCTGGCCATGTGGTGGAACGTTGCTATTATTATTAGTATTATTATTGTCCCTAATCTGTTTGAGGATGATATGCGTCATAATTTAGCTAAACACACAAATCTATGGGGTCACTAAGGTTTATCTCATGGAATATTCATGCAGCTGGCTCCAGAGAGAAGAGGTTAAAGATCTTTGACCAGCTTAAATGGCTGAAGGCAGATGTTGTCTTGCTTCAAGAAATTCATAAGAATGCTGCAGCTATAGAGGATCTTAGAACGCCTGAATTTAAAAGCGTGTTCTCTGCCTGCTATAACTCGAGGCAGAGAGGACTAGCTATTTTAATACACAAAAATGTCAATTTTTCAATAATAATAATAATGCATCAGTTTTATATAGCGCTTTTTAGGTCACTCAAAGACGCTTTACAGAGTTGCATTATTCATTCACACAGTCATTCTCACCGGTGGTGGTAAACTACGACTAACGTCTGTAGCCACAGCTGCCCTGGGGCAGACTGACAGAAGCGAGGCTGCCATTCTGCGCCATCGGCCCTTCTGACCACCACCAACATTCACACACAGTCACACTCACATTCACACAGGCAAGTTGGGTGAAGTGTCTTGCCCAAGGGCACAACGACAATCTAACCCAGTCAATACTTGATACAGTTACAGATCCAGAAGGTAGATTTATAATAATAAAAGTAGCTATTCAGAATAAAAAGCTATGTATTGGCAGTATATATGGCCCAAATGTTGATGACCCCTCATTCTTTCATTCCTTTTTTGCTGCACTCTCTGAACACTCAGACTGCTCACTGGTTATTGGGGGCGACTTCAACTTTGGTCTGAATGAGGAACTAGACCGGCTCAGTTCAGCGGGGACTCAGCGCTGTTGGCAATCCACAAATATACTTAAACAGTATATGAGTGATTATGGACTTTGTGATGCATGGCGATCTCTTCACCCCAACCAGAAAGAATACACTTTTTTCTCACATGTCCACCACTCTCACTCCCGTCTGGATTATTTTCTAGTCAGCAGCTGCTTGTTGACTGACATTTCAGACACTGAGATACACGCTAAGGCAGTCAGCGATCATGCTCCTGTCTCTTTAACTCTGGTAGATAATAAAACTGTTCCACCAAGTAGGAACTGGAGATTTAATACATCACTGCTTGAAGATGAAGATTTTATTAAATATTTTAAAGAAGAGTGGGCCTTATATTTAGAATATAACGACCTGCCTGGAACATCAGCATCGGTTCTCTGGGAAGCTGGGAAGGCTGTAATTAGAGGTAAAATAATGTCATTTTCAACGCATAAGAAAAGAATGGAGAACAAACGAACTCAGGAATTAGAGGAAATCATTAAATCTTTAGAGACTTCCCAGGAAGAAGAAATACAGGGCAAAGTACGGAAAGCAAAGCTACAACTAAATGAAATTATTAATAAAAAAAACTAAATTTTTAGCACAAAGACTTCGAATAGAAAACTTTGAACATAGTAATAAATCAGGTAGATTTCTAGCCAACCAGTTGAAAAAAAATAAAGAAAAAACAACTATCTGCAGTTAAAGACGTGACTGGGAATACAGTTTATGATCCTGAAGGTATAAACAACACTTTCAGAGATTTTTATAAAACCTTATACTCTCCACAGGTTAACCCATCAGATAATGAGATTAATCAGTTTCTAGACAGAATAGTACTTCCTAAACTGTCAGATGATCAAGCGACGGCCCTGGACTCACCATTAACTCCAGCTGACCTTCAGGAGGCCCTTAAAACCATGCCCAATAAGAAGGCTCCAGGTCCAGATGGATTTCCAGCTGAATTCTATAAAGAATTCTGGGATACTCTAGCTCCAATCTTCTTCAGAATGATACAGGAAATAGAAGGAAATGGCAGACTACCACCAAATATGAACTCTGCCAACATTAGTCTCCTGTTAAAACCAGGTAAAGACCCTGTATTTCCTACCAGCTATCGTCCCATATCACTTATTAATGCTGATCTCAAAATCATCTGTAAAGCCCTCGCTAGAAGATTAGAGAAGGTAACTCCCCTCATAATACATCCTGATCAGACGGGCTTCATTAAAGGAAGACACTCGTCCACAAACTCACGTAGATTACTTAGTTTAATAGATTACTCTAACAGTAAAAACATTGAAACTAATATTTTATCTCTAGATGCAGAAAAAGCTTTTGACAGAGTAAACTGGAAATTTTTATTTGCAACCCTACATAAATTTGTTTTTGGGAATTCTTTTATAAACTGGTTAAAAATCTTACAACAGCCAGCTTCTGTCTTCAGAGGGGGACCAGGCAGGGATGTCCACTCTCCCCCTCACTGTTTGCTATTTTTATTGAACCACTAGCAGCAGCAATCAGGCAAAGTAAAGACGTTAAAGGAATAAAATGTAAAGACATAGAACATAAAATCAGTCTTTATGCAGATGATGTATTACTGTTTCTCCAGCATTCACAATCCTCCCTCTCTCAGGTCATTGAATTGATAAACTCTTTTTCAAAAGTTTCAGATTATTCAATAAACTGGTTAAAATCTACAGTTCTTCCAATTAATTGCTCCTTTACCAACTGTCCTAATACACAGTTGTAGTCAGGGAATATTACATACTTAGTTGTTAATATCTCTCCTAGACTGGCAGATTTAACTAAACTAAACCACATCCCACTCTTAAAGAAAGTGGAAGATGATCTGGTCAGATGGAAGTCTCTACCCATATTGCTCATGGGGAGAGTTGCTTCAATTAAAATGATGGTTTTACCAAGAATCAATTACCTATTTTCAATGATTCCAAATAAACCATCATCTGACTGGTTTAGATCTCTGGACTCGTCTATTTCTAAATTTCTTTGGAAGGATAAACCTCCACGTATTAGCCTGAAAACGCTACAGAAGACCAACGATAGAGGAGGACTAGATGTACCTAATTTTTATCATTACTTCTTAGCCAACAGGCTACAATACATCTCAAGATGGATTAAGCAGGACCCACTAGATGAGTCCTGGTTAGACGTAGAACAGACAATATGCAACAATATAGAGATTTCAGATCTACCATTTATTAGCTCAAACATTAAACAAAATGACTGCTTTAAAAGCCCTAACATCAGCTCTTCACTGACAGCATGGTGGGAGTATCTGAAAATGACTGAGTCTTCACTGATTCCATGCAGGCGTACACCCATCTGGAACAATCCTGACATCCTACAAAACAACAATATGATCAACTTCTCAGACTGGAGGAGTAAAGGAATCGTATACCTGGAACATTTCTTTGAGGGAACTGATTTCATCCCATTTAACAGGATAGTCTCACAATATGGGATTGACAGGAATAGATGTTTAGAATATCAGCAAATTAAATCTATAATAAAACATAAATTTAAGTTTAATAGAACTGAGCTACAAACACCATCAAGGGTATTAGATTTCCTTAATCTCAAATCTCCGAAGTTACTATCTAAAATATATAGGTTACTGTCTAAAGTAGATGATTCGATATCTCTTCCTATAGTTAAGTGGGAGGCAGACCTGTCAGTCAGTTATGACCAAAACTTCTGGTCTCAGACAGTTCAGCTCACATGGTTCTAACTGCCCTATGCATCGCTAAGAAAACGATACTCATAAACTGGAAAAACAAAAATAATCTTAGTTTGAACCAGTATAGAAATCTGTTGTTGGACTATGTTAACCTTGAGACAACCTCTGCCTCCGCTCCAAAAAAATCTCTCTGGGCAACTTTGATCAGTTCCATCACATAGTAAGGATGGGGGGGAGGGTTCTGGCCTTTGTACCCCGGGGCGGTGTGGTGGGTGTGGGGGAGTGTCTGGGTTTTGGGCGTCTGGGGGTTGCCTGGGGCTGGGCTCGTTGGGGGGTCTGACGTAGGGCTGCGTCTCCTGCTGGGGTGGCGTTTTGGCTGCCTCAGGGTGTCCCTCTGGCGACCGTGTCTGGGGTCTGGGGTGCTCTGCGGTGGTGGCTGCAGGTAGCTGCTGGGTGGCTGGGTCATTCCAGGGGGGTCTGGGGGCTTGGGTTCTGGGGCGGGCTGTCTCTGGGTGGGGCCTGGGGTGGTCCTGGGGGCTCGGGTTCTGCTTGGCGTGTTGCTGGCAGGGGGGCTGGTGTCTGTCCCAGTGCCTGGCCCTGGCTCTGGGGCCTTTAGTGTGCTGGTGGGCCTTAGTACCACCTAGGCATGTGGGGCTGGTTCCATCTGCGCTGGGGGGGAGGAGTCTTGGGTCTGGGGGGGGGGCTTTGCCTGGGTGTCTATGTCTTATGTAAGTTTGTAGTTACAATGTGCGTGATTGAGGGAGGTATAGTTACCCTGCTGGGGTGGGGGTGGGGGACTCCGTGGCGCTGTGTGGTGCTCCTGCCGTGGACCTGGATGGGTGGGCCGGCGATCTCTCTGCCCTGGGTGGTTTTGGGGAACGGGGGTGCTTACTGGGGCCAGCGGGGGAGCTGGCTCCCTGGGAGGGCTTGTCCCCCCAGTCTTGCCTCCCCATCCCCGGATTTTTCCCTCCCTCTGCTCCGTCACGTCACCACACACACACAGGGCTTTGGGTCACGGGTACGTCATGGGTGTGGAACACCATCTCTGCAGTCCTGTGGCCCAATTTTATTGCACAATTTAAACACTTCCACCCCAGACATTCTTACATTATGCATCTAGGGTCTTTGGAGAAATTACACCCAGTAATACCCGGGCTGGAGGGAGGTCTAGCCGGCTAACCTCTCCTCCGGTGTCATTACCCACCTCCACGCATTTAGACACTTAGGATCCAGGGCGGGGGATGGCGGGCCGCCCCCCACTCTTTTTAAAAGCATCTTACTACAACACGCATCAACACCACATTGGAGCAGGCGGGGGGAGACTTGGGGTCTTCACACAACCCTGTTCTCTGCTCGCTGCCTGGGGCCTGGAGTGGAGCGGGCCATCTGGTCGGGGTCTGCAGTGGGGGGCTGCTCGGCTGCGGCGGGGTGCGCGGTGGTCTGCTTATCCCCACTGCAATAAGGGAGGGACCATCTTCTGGATCTCAGAGCCGGCTTCACCTCTAGGGCGCTGGTCCCTGGTCCTGAACATAGAGTGTGCATGGGGAGCGAGAGTGGGTGTATAGTGTCTATTGTGTGTCTTGGTATGTTTGCAGGAATGTGTGTGTGCACGCATGAGGGAGGGAGAGTGATTGTGTCTGTGTGTGACTGTTTTTCTATCAGGTTTCGACCCCCCCCCCCCCCCCCCCCCCCTTTCCCCTCCCCCGCCCCCCCCCCCCCCCCCCCCTCTTTCTGTGACATGCTAGGCCCTCCTCTGTAGAGACTATCCCCCCTGGCTGCGCCTCGGCATTGGTGGTGCCTTTCTCCGCTGGCGTATTGGGGTGTCTCGGGGTCTGGGGCTGGGGGCGTCTGCCTGCTCTTCTTCCTGTGGCTGCCTGGTGGGATCTGGGCCCCCGGGGGTGGTCGGGCCTCTGCTGGGGCCGGTTCGCTCCTGGGTCTCGGGTCTCTGGTTCCGGCTAGATCTACCCTGGATGGCCGGCTGCAGGCAGTGCCTGTGAGCTCCTAGCCGCGACCCCCCAGGGTCTCTAGCGCGGCGACTGCCGGGGGCCCATGTGGGGTGAGCCTCTGCGCCCTCTGGGGGAGAGTTTAGCGACTGCCCTGACGGCGATCTCCCTGGGGTGTCTGTGCCCTGGGTGGCCTCTGGACGTCTGGGGCCTGGACCTCCTCTGCGTCCTCCGTGGGCCTTGGGGACGGGTCTGTGGCTCCTCAAACTTATTATTGAATGTTTTAATAGAAAAACCTTACATACACAAGCGCGCATATATACACACAGGTGATCACAAGGTGTTCACATAAAGACGGACTCAGGTGTTTTCAGACACATTGACTGGGGCTGTGGTTGACACTGAACTCTCTTGAACTGGTGTATACGTATACATTTGAAGACTATCACAACTGTTGTATATTCATATGCTGTTTGTTGCCGTTGTATCTTTTCTCCCTGTTTTGTTTGTTTGTGCTTTATTTGCAGGTCTAGAAGTGGACTATTCACGTCTCTTGTTCTCTTCTTTTTCTGTTCACTTTCTCACCCATCCCTCTTTCTGTACCCTTCCCTTCACTTTCAGGCTCCGTGTCCAATCAACCATAAAAACATTCTAATAAAGATTTTGGGGGTTATATTTAAACAAAAATCAGGAGGAGTTTTATAGCAGTAGCTGTAACCTCTCACCTGAAACAGCAACACTGTTGGGCTTGTTTTTGGCACTCAGACATTATTCTGTTTGCTCCACAGCCGGACAGGACACGGGGTTAAAAAAAAAAAAAAAGAACTCCGTGATTGGTCGGATTTCTCCTAAGGAATTATGGGAAGTCTCTGTGATTGGTCAATTTCTCCTGATGAATTATGGGAAATGTAGTAAATCCCTGTTTCAGCAGAAACTCCTAATGAGTTTTCTCTTTCTTTTCTGTTATTATCTTGTTTTTCTTTTCAAGTCTTTACTTTATTAAGATGAGATTCTTTATTTCTAGCTGGTTTTATCAGTTTTATTAATGTTTAATCATTTATTTCTATCATTATTTACGTTTTTCTAACTTGGTTACACATGGGTGAACTTTGTAGAAAAAGTTTTATTGCCATCCAGGGCCTCCATACATTTCACACACTTATACATATAGGCCTTACTTCTGTTTGTTGAAATGGTGACCCTGTCACCTTTCCTATCAGGCAGTTGTGTTTTCCAGCCATGGACATGCTGCTGAGTGGGGCTGTAACGTCTCAATGGCTGCTCTGAAAGAAAAAACTGACCTTGTTCTGGGAGCTCAGCTGAGTCTTGTCAGAGACACACTTCCTGTTTTTGCCTTACACAAACAATCCGCTGCCATCTCTATATGTCAAGATTCATCTATATGGTCTTTCTCACCTCACACACACACAAGTCCTGTCTCGCTTCAAAGGAAAGATGAAAAAAGCCCCAGAACCAGTATCTGTACTGCACTTTCATCTCATTTTACTGAAGAGATCATCCTGAAGACAAATCCTTTTCAAAAGTGCTGCAATAGACAGGGAAAAATTACTACAATGTGCTGAGGAGTGAAATCACATGTAAAACTGAAATCTACCTCCATTCGTTATGTAGCACATTAGAACCAGAACAGAGGCTTTACAATTACAAAATTTTGCTATACATGCCTTGCATGAATAGTCTGTATAATAGGCTTTATGCACAGAGTACTTAGTAGAACTTCCGGTTTAAAATTACCTCGCGGGACCATTTCCGGTTCCATTTGAAACGTGAAGATTTCCAGAGTTAGAGTGCATTTCCAGCTAAAGATATTGTTTATAATCAAAACGAGTAATAGTATAGTATACTACAGAATGATATATATATTATAGCACTAAGAAATGAAGCCATCATATAAGTATCAGCGGACGGGAAGCCTTGACAGCTGAACACTGCTGTGCTCCGTTGTGTACCGCATCAGCTGAATATAATTCATCAGTCCGTTTCCACACATTTCCACTGAATAAATAACTACAAAAAGGAAGGATTGTGAACTTAAGAAGAGAAAACGTGATCATTTCTAACCACACCGTGTCTGCAGTCCACACTTTGCAGCACAGTAGTCAAAGAGCCGAGTGGACGAGGCTAATGGAGGAGGCGCGGCGCCGTTCGTGTGTTATTTCACTGGAACAACTATTCTTTTGGTGAATGAAGACTTGGTGTTTGATAACGTACAGCTAGACCAGAGAAAGTTGAAAGTTGGGAAGCAGTTGGAGCCCACGATCACGGCTATATAGATCTGTCTCACTGTTTTTTGATGATGGAAGCTACGAGCTAACGCTGTTAGCTTACCTTCAATTTCATGAATAAAGCTGGTTATATACAGCTTAAAGTCCTTCACCCGCTTGCTCGCAGACGTCTCTGTGTGTTTTTCAAAAATTCGGTGGACATCGTTTACCGTGATGCGCGGCAGGTCTTGAAGAAAACGGGTAAAAAAATAAATTTTGTCCAGTTTGTGTGGGAACAGCGTTGAACCGGAAGGGAGCGGCAGCCTCTATCGCAACCAGGAAGTGACCGTGCATAAACCCCATTAGCGCGTGTGGGCAGTGTGCTGTAAAACAACTTCTATTCTCCCTGTGGGGAGCTTGCTGACCGTCTGTTCATACTGCTGCTGCAGCCTTATTATCCATTCTATTCACCTTGGGAGTGTGTGAAGGGCTTTCACCTTACTTTCTATGACTAAATTAATTTAATGTTTTTACAATCCACCAAAATGAATTTGATTAGCTAAATTATCTTTAGAATATCTATGAACTGGGCTAGATTTGTGCATTTGTTCCTGTCTTTAGCCTCTGATCAATAGTCCACTGAACATCTATAAAATACATGCAAATAAGGCTGCATGATATTAAGAAAACTTACCTTGTTGTTTTAATTATGCTGCTCCAGTTAACTGGAATAACCTAAAGAAAAAATTAAAGATTGCAGAAAATTTTAATCTAAGTAAATTTAAATCACTTTTCAAAATCGAGTAAATGGTTCTCTATGAAAGTCTAGCTGCTTTATCCAAAAAAGGGTTTTAAATAAAGGCAACTGGACTCATTTGGTTCTTTGAAGACGTTTCGATGCTCATCCGAGTAGCTTTGTCAATTCTGTCTGAAGTAAAGGAGAGAGAGACATAAACTGTGCTTATCTTCCTCTTTCTGTGACACACCTCCTTCTACCCCCTTGAGGAGGTGTTCGCTCCATTGTATTCAACTGCAGTCCTGGTGAGGTGTTTTGATTAGAGGCATGAATTGTCTGGGAATTAAGTTCAAAGCAGACTGCTAGGTGCTGGAAAGATGAAATCTGCGTCCTCCTCCTCAGTTTAAAGTTGGTTTTTCACATTTGACATACGTAGATGGCTTCTTTAACTCCTCTCTCAAACCATCGGTCTTCTCTGTCAAATAAGTCCAGTTGCCTTTATTTAAAACCCTTTTTTGGATTATGATGACCTGGATGACTGAGAACCTTCACCAGCATGTAGCTGCTTTAGTTATTGAATCTTGCTAAATTTGAAAATGTTGAACTGCTATTGTTTTTATTGTCTGGAGGTTGTGCTTTCATAGCAACTTGTGTCTGTGAGTAATAGGCTTTATGCACAGAGTACTTAGTAGAACTTTTGGTTTAAAATTAACTCTTGGGACCATTTCCGGTTCCGTTTGAAACGTGAAGATTTCCAGAGTTAGAGTGCATTTCCAGCTAAAGATATTGTTTATAATCAAAATGAGTGACAGTATAGTATAGTACAGTATGATATATATATATTATAGCACTAAGAAATGAAGCCATCAAGTATCAGCGGACGGGAAGCCTCGACAGCTGAACACTGCTGTGTTACGTTGTGTACCGCACCAGCTAAATATAATTCATCAGTCAGTTTCCACACATTTCCACTGAATAAATAACTACAAAAAGGAAGGATTGTGAATTTAAAGCCGCACTCTGGATTATTTCAGCAAAAGAGCAGTTTTTGAATCTAGCGTCCAAAGGCTCCTCCTCAAAACACCTCGACACGCGCCTCCGGTCGCATGTGCGCGCGTGCACACAGCGCATATACTTCGGGCATAAGCTGTACAGCTCAATGTGTAGGGTTTAATCACTCACAGTTCACAATCTTATTCCAACAATACTACGAGGGTCTGAAGAGCCCTCTCTGTCCCTGCTGCTTCTGATATTAGCTCTGTCAGAGAGCTGCTGCTGGACTCTGAAGCTGAACTTGACTCGGCCCTGGATGAACTTTCTGACCAAAATAAACACGTAATCCTGTCAAACCTTGCCATTATGTGAGGTGAAAGGTTTAAAAATAAAAATAAATCCATCTTTAGCTGGAGAATGGGTAGGTTTTTAGTAGAAATGAGCTGTGAGTCCTCAGTGAACGAGACGGTAAACAGAGAAACACACGGAGCGTCCTGTACGACAGCGCCCCCTACTGGTACAGGTTTGGTCGATGCGCGTGCATGTTGAGAGAATGCAGACATTTGAATTTCATTGGCTGAAAAATGTCGGCGGCAAGAAAAAATGGAAAGGGGTCTCTAGGAGGAAGGAGGGTCTTCATCAGAATGGCAGATGTTGTGGAACTCAACCCATAGATCATAGTTTAGACCTGAAATATCATTTAAAACATTTAGAAAACTTTGATACAGAGACCCTGTCCCTGACCCTGTTCTATGAGAAAAAGCAAGTACTCTGTTATATTTTATTGTTCTCCTAAAGGCTGGTTCATACTTCTCCGACAGCATGTTTGCGCTCACACACACACGTATTGATGGAGACGTTTTTGATTTTTACTTCTCTGTCAGTGTTGTGAAGCAATTCTCCACCAGGACAGCAGAGGGCGCATAACTTTTCTGCAGTAATGCCTCCAGTCGACCAAAGTTTGTTTATTTCAGCTCAATAATGGCAGACAGAGAGCAAATTTTGATTGAGTTTGAACAGATTGATCTGGAGGAACAAACAATGTTGTTAAAAAGATTTAAACAGGAGTGAGGAGACAGCGGCGTCTGTTGAATATCCGTCTGTTCAGTGAGGACGAGGCAGACGACGAGCGAATATGTAGCTCTTGTTTAACCCTTTAGGGACACTGATGGATTATATAAATGTTCGAACTTCGTCTGCCAGAAGTTTCTCGAGCTGATCCATATCTGCTTCCGCAAAATTCTACTTCTCTGTTGATAGCGGCATGAATCAGAGGCATGCGCTCTCCGTCTTGTTCGACGGATAGTTAGAAAAGTGAGCTCGACTCCGTCCGTCGTTGCGGGGCTGTTGGAGAGCCCTTGCGTCGACGGATAATGGCCTTGCATGTCTCCATAACGACGCAGACGGAGAAGTATAAATCAGGCTTTAGTCCCTCCCCTGGCCTCTACAGCTAAACGAATCCTTACACAAGCCTAACGCATTGACCAATAGCGTTGCGTTTCCACAGGAGAGAACTGTCAATCAACGAGAATGTGCCTGTCACCAGTGTTCATGCACTGTGGTGTGACGCGCGCAGCTAAGCAGACAGTCAGTGGAGCGACAGAACATGAAGTTACCGATTGTTCGACTGCCTTATACACCTAAAAAAAAGTTAAAAGGATTAAAAGTCCTTCTCCAGAACTCACTGTTAGATGTTTAAGACAGTCCAGTCGACTTTACATCGGAGAAGCTTTTAAAAAAGATAGCTTCGGGAACTTCCCGGCCTCTTTACGGATGAAGTTTACAAAGTTTCTTTTGGACAGGTAAATACTAATTAATAGATTGTATTTTAGAGAATTTTACCAGATAATTGTATTTAAATAAAGGATATAATATAGCAGATACGGTCATTATGTTTATTTTATCATTAGCTCATTTAGCTGTAGCTTGAATGCTACCTCTACCATAACAAAGTTAATGTCAGTAAACAAGCAAAACTTTTTGGTTGAAGGAAAGGAGACTTTAGCTTTTGTGTGTTGGGGCTAATGATTAGTGTGGCGTTTTACTGTATCATTTAGTGTTTTAACCGTAACAGTCTATTGTTTTGAGCTGTTAGCCTACACCTAAATTGTTAGTGATTTGCTAGCTCTTCCGTTTTTCTGTTTTAGAAAGGGTTAGGGTTGAAATCCTTCAACCCTTTAGAAAGGGTTGAAGAATTGATTATTCGTTTTATTTATGAGTCAAAATTGCCAGTAGTATTGTGAAAATGAAATAGCATTTCTGTTAATCCATTTTAATTTTCTAATTTACCATTTAAAAATGATTTTTGTTACACTTTTACTGAAATGACATTATAAAATTACATCTTAAATGTCATTTTCTGTATAATTTTCATTAAGTCACAGAAAAAGCAATGTTGAATAAGTAAATGAAAAAGCAGATTGGAGGATTAATTATTCATTTTATGTGTAAGTTAAAATTGCCAGTAGTATTGTGAAAATGAAAAAGCATTTCTCCGAATGCATTTTAATTTGAATTACGTTACACATTTGCTTCCATCAGATAACCAATCAAAGCTGTAAATGAATTAAAATGATATAATCAAATCAAAAACCCACAACTGCCAAAAAATTATGTAAATTTTAAGTTGGTAGCTGAAAAGAAGATGAAACTCTGGAACTCTCTCCCCCCTAACCTCCGCACCACTCACTCTCTTCCTCTTTTCAAACAGAAACTCAAAACCCTCGTGTTCAGACAAGCTCAAAACTCATAGTACCCTTTTCTTCTGTTTTAATGTTTTATCTTTTATTTCCCTTATGTTTTTAATGTTTGATTTTATCTGTCTTGCTGTAAAATGTCCTTGGGTGTTCTGAAAGGATTTAAATAAAATGTATTATTAGTATAACTGTATTATTAAAATTCCACACTGTATTTCTCCAAATATTAGAGATATTGTCTCATAGAGATATTGTCATCTGGAAGAAAATGGGAAGCTGACACAGTCTCACTGGAGCCAGAGGGTGGTGAACCGATGAACTACACTGTTGAACTCATGAATACAATAAATTAGTCAAGAGTTTCCTGAATATGAAAACAACAAAGCATAATGTGATGATGGAAGAGCACAGAGTAGAACTATTGCACACGGAGGTAAGAGAAAATAACTTTTATGGTGTGCACCATTGGGAGTGAAGGAAAACAAAACTAACTTCCTTAAGGAGTGCTAAAAAAAAACCCTGCATTTGGCATTATAATAAAAAACACTGCAGCTTAAAAAATATGAATTTTTCATGAAACAAAAGAGCCTCTGCAGTCAGCGTACAGGTGTTGCTCACTGTTGTTTCAGGTTGGTAAAGCTGCTTAAGTGCTTTACTCTTAAATTATGTATCTCCTTATTAAAATACTGGTGGTCTTCCTACTTCCTACTGTAGATGTTTAACTATCCAAATAAAGAACACTCAGGTCCTCTAAGCTTTATTTTCAAAGAGCTTTAACTTAGGGTGACCAGATTTTCAAAACTAAAAACTGGGACACTTAAATTTTACCAAAAGTGAAAGGTTGACGTATCCTTGCTGGTGACTTATAACAGTTTTTTACTGTGGAAAATGCAAAAGTAGTAATATTTGAGCATTTATATTCAAAATAAGGACATTCTTTTGTAATCTGTTTAGTGCAACATTTTTATAGAAACATACTGTACTGTATTTTTAAAACACATTTGTTGTTTTGCCAGTAAAATACATCATTAAATAAATGAATGACACAATTGCATTCATTAGTCAACACCTACATTATGAAATATTCAGTTAACATCAGCCAAAACAACTGGACTGATTGAGGGTAATAATGCAACATTAAAGGGGTGGTTTTGTCAGAATCCTTTTTTTTTCAGGTTTTCATAGTTTCGAATTAGGGATGTAACGATGCTTCGAAAATCAATTTAAAACTGGTGAAAGCTAGTTTAAATTTGATCGGTTTAGGAAAAAGAAAAATCGATTCACAACGGCCTGACATACTACTACATGGAGAAGCCCTGAAAAGGGGAGTAAATGATAAAAGAACCACAGACTTTCTCTGCTCAGACGTGTATTAAATGACTTAATTCAACTTAAATACATACAGTGATCATAAAGAAACAAAATACAAATCAGATTATCTTTTCAACTAGCGTCAACGGCTAGCGGCTAACTGTGGCAAAACTTCTTTCAACAACAAGAATAAAGCAGAATCAAAACCGGATCAACAACTTAATGCATTCATGAACGTTCTGTTAAAATTACATGACACTACAGGTGTTCTTATGGATAACTTATACCTGAAAAGGAGAGTATAAAAATATATAATGTAAATAACCACGGAGTTTCTTCCTCTCTGCTGTACAAACGTGCACACTAGCTCTCTAGGGCTAGACGTCCCCTGCTGATCACATGTCGTTACTACAGCTACTAAATCAAAATCGACATTAACATCTGTTTAACTAAACTACATCTAGTATTGGCTAAAAACTACTGACAAACATTGTTAATGTAAACAGTAATGAACACATTTCCCTTAAAGGGCCCATGTCATCGTTTTCCATGTTTTCTGACTTATCTATCATGTTGCAACGTTGAGTTCTCACCTTAAACCTGCCAGAAAGTGCAAAAAAAAACAAAAAAAAACGGCGTCCATCTGTCTCCTAGTACAGCTAGTGAGAAGCTCTTCAAGATTTCAGACCCAGGTTTCAAACCGTTTTTTTCACTCAAGCCCGCTATGAGGTCAAAGCGATCAGGACTTGCTTATATGTTAAATTCTCCACCCACATGCATGTTCACAACACCTGGAGCGAGGAGAACACCAGTGCTGCTGCTGCCATTGCCCATAGACCGTGTAGTGTTTAGTTTCAGTTTCGTTTCACTTTCACGCGATGACACTGCCCCCTACTGCAGCAGAAGTGTCAGGCTGCCAAATAAGGAGAAACCCAGCAGAACCGGAAGGCGGCGCATTCTTCTGATATCTGAGTTGCTCGTTAGGAAATAATTACAGCGTATTTTGAGTTATAATGGTGCAACGCTAATCTAGAGGCATCAAAGATTACACCTGTTTAATATAAAGTGATTTAAATATGGAGTCATGGGCACTTTAATATCTATTAAACTATACATACTGACAAATGCAATTTAAGTTTAAACAATAATGAGGCCATTGCAACCCATCACACTTTCTTATGCCAGACAGTGGTGACAAAGTGCTGCTAATCATTCAGAGCAGAGACAAGCAGGACTACAGTAAGCAACTTCAAGATAGCTGATGCTCCAATCAATTAGAAGTCAACAGTGTGGCAGCATTTTGGCTTTCCCATGTTTCCAGTAAGACAATAGAAAATTACAATTTGAAACAAGGACAAAAGGGCAATTGTAAAAAAAAAAAAATTATTTGCCCATAAAATAAATTAATTTTGTTGGAAAAAAATCGAAAATCGGGAGCTTAAAATCGCGAATCGAATCGAATTGTGGCTTGAGTGAATCGGTACATCCCTATTTCTAATAGGTCCCCCTGAGCCTGTCATGTAGGCAAAAAAAGAAATTAAACTTAAAAATGCGGACGTGCATTTGTGCGCGGTTTGACGTCACAACCTGTATTCGCTGAGATGGTAACGCCTTTCGGTCCGCCCAGCTGCTAGCTTTTGTTTTTGTTGAAAATTCAACATGGCGGAACGCATGCAGACGCAGTGTTGCCAACTTGGGGATATACCTGACTGGCTGGCTGCTGCTGGTGACGGCCGGTCCCCCTCTCTCTGTTTTTTTTTCCTCCCTCTCTGTGTGTGTGTTTAAGCCGTGTGGTCAGCACCACGCTGCGCGATCCCCCCTCCTCCTTGGAGGGGAGAGTGGATGACACAGACAGCAAGAGGAGAAATAGAGGAGGAAAGGTGAGGAAATGAGTGATAGCAGGAAGCAGGCTCCTGCAAAGCTGTTTTTTTTTCCCTCAAAGCTAATCTTCATTAAAGTGCGTGTGACTCCATATTTAAATCACTTTATATTAAACAGGTGTAATCTTTGATGCCTCTAGATTAGCGTTGCACCATTATAACTCAAAATACGCAGTAATTATTTCCTAACGAGCAACTCAGTGATCAGAAGAATGCGCTGCCTTCCGGTTCTGCTGGGTTTCCCCTTATTTGGCAGCCTGACACTTCGGCTGCAGTAGGGGGCAGTGCCGTCGCGTGAAAGTGAAACAAAACGCTCGCTAAAAGAAAAGAGAAACACGAGAGGATAACTGTCTGTGCTACACGGTCTATGGTCAATGGCGGCAGCAGCACTGGCGTTCTCCTCGCTCCAGGTGTCGTGAACCTGCATGTGGGCGGAGAATTTACCATATAAGCAAGTCCGGATCGCTATGACCTCATAGCGGGCTAGGGGTGAAAAAAACTTTGAAACAAAGGTCTGAAATCCTACAAAAGATTAAAAATAAATTACTAGGAGACAGACGCCGTTTTTTGCACTTTCTGGCATGTTTAAGGTGAGAACTCAACGTTGCAACATGTCAGAAAACACAGAAAACGATGCCATGGGCCCTTTAATGCTCAAGAACAATCATGTATATGCTCAAATCTAGTGTTTGGTGGGGGTGGGGATTAATTCAGAAATAAAAGATCACTGTAATACCTATATATGAAATTGTGTGTGGGAGGGGGGGGGGGTCCTCTAACACTCCACCCTCAGTAAATTATACAGCCATCAGTGATCTGTGCACTGTGTGCAGGGCTTATAAAGGGATTAATTACAATGAGATGAATGAGCCAAAACAATGTCCTCAGCGCTCATTCAGGTCAATTAGCAATGAGCTATTCTTACCTTGACAATAGAAAGTCTTTTTTCTGTGGGTCAGAACGTTCTGTTGGGAGCTTTGTGTTATTTTGTTTGCTATTTTAGTTCTTTGTGAGCAAACTGGGTTTTTACTGCTTAGCTAAATCTTTAATACAAATCTTTACAAATGTTTACATAAAACTTTACAAAATCTCTATAGAAATTTGTGCTACACTCAGTTTTTTCTCCAAACAGCATTACTGATGGAGCTCCCTGAGATGCAGAGCACTTCTTATTCAACGCCTTAGTCAAATGAATATGGCACATCAATTTCTCTGCCTTCTAGCTGCAGAAAAACTGATTAAAATAATTATGAGGCCAAATATGTGAGGCTGCTGCAAGCTCTCTTACCTGTGCAGATGATTATTAGCTGTGATAAACAACTTCTTACTATTTGATAAATAATCCAGGAGAAACACAGCATCCAGACAGAGCTATTAAAGTTTTATGCACTGTGCTGCAGACACTTTTTTCTAAAGCTGAAAAGCAGACTCAAGTCTGGTAGGATCCCAATATTTCTTTATTTCTTCCTATGTATGTCTTTTTTTGGGACCCCTCCCAACAATTTCTTGTATTGAACCTTTCAAATCCAATCTTTCTCTGTGGATAGTACAGATATGCTTGTATGCATCATTCTGTTTCTCTGCACACCAGCAGGTTGCTGAGTGACCACCTTCTAAATATAAGGTGTTTCTTCCCCTAGAGCCAGACAGTTAATGAAGACCCCATTTTTAAAGCATGTGTCTTTAGTGAAGAGAACACAGTGTTATTGACTGCTTATAGATACTAAGGGGTATTGAACAGGCGCAGACGATGCTTGTATTGGTAATCTCTGTCAGTGACAGCTTGTGTGACCATCTGCTTGAAATAAAAGGAACACATGTCAGAGATCAGTCATTGTGCCTACTTGTTTTATTTAGTAACTTATTTTATTAAACATACTGTAACAATCTGAAAGTCTTCTGCTGCATCACAATATATGAAGTGTATACTTCAATACTAAAAATGCTGAAATTCTAAACTAGGTCTTGTTGAGGGGTTCAGATAATACAACACAACTTCTGAAGGTGACAGAAGCAGGATATCTGGGTCTAAAAAGAACACAGAAATGTTACTTTATAGAGCACCTTAGTGTTCATGTTCTGAACAAAAATGTCCATGTCTTTGAACAAAAATGTCCATGTCTTTGTTTTATTTCAAATGAACAAGTAAAGTTAAATGAACGTGGACAATATGAAGTAGAAGCTTTGTCCATGAAGACTATATTGATACTATCAGCTGTAAATGTGCAGTGTTTTGGCTGACTTGTGTTGTAAAACTGAACTGAATTCAAATGAAAAGGTTGCGTCTCTCGCAGAAATCCAGTTTGACTACTAAATGAAGCCTCTGAGAAAAGTCCAGTCAGATTTTCAGCCAGTGCTGCCAGTTCTTATCAGGAGTTTGTGTTGACTGTGTCTCCAGGACCCAGTGGGGGTAGAGGATACTTCCCTTTAGGTAACAGTAAAGTTCTCTGTAGGTTCTATGGAATCCAGCTGGGTTAGATTGTTGTTGTGTCCTTGGGCAAGACACTTCACCCAACTTGCCTGTGTGACTGTGTGTGAATGTTGGTGGTGGTCAGAAGGGCCAATGGCGCTGAATGGTAGCCTCACTTCTGTCAGACTGCCCCAGGGCAGCTGTGACTACAGACGTCTGTCATAGTTTACCATCACCGGTGTAAATGTGTGCGTGAAAGAATAATGGAGCTTCTGTCAAAGCACTTTGGCTGTCTAGAAAGGCGCTATATAAATCCAATCCATTATTATTATTATTATTCTCCCCCACCCCTCTTTCTGTACCCTTCCCTTCTTTTCCATCTCTGTGTCCATTGGGATTCAAATCAAACCAAAAAACAATTCAAATAAAGATTATTATTAGGGATGCTCGATAATGGCTTTTTTCACCGATATTCGTTATAAACCAATACCGATATAAGCGTGGTAGCCCTCATTAAAAAAAAGACAAACACAGTATTTAATGCAATGTGTGCCAAATAAATAAAAATATCTCAAAAATTATACATAAGAGGCTGCATGGTGGCGCAGTTGGTTAGCACTGTTGCCTCGCAGCAAGGAGGTCGTGGGTTCGTGTCCCGGCTCTGCGGCCTCTCTGCGTGGAGTTTGCATGTTCTCCCCGTGCGTGCGTGGGTTTCCTCCGGGTACTCCGGTTTCCTCCCACAGTCCAGTAACATGACTGTCAGGCTAATTGGGCTGGTAAATTGTCCTTAGGTGTGAGTGGGTGTGTGGTTGTTTGTCTCGTTCGTCTCTGTGTGGCCCTGCGATGGACTGGCGACCTGTCCAGGGTGTCCCCCGCCTCTCGCCCCTTGACCGCTGGAGATAGGCACCAGCTGCCCCGCGACCCTCTGTGGAGGATTAAGCGGCTACAGAAAATGGATGGATGGATTATACATAAGATTTGTTATATTTTGACATTTTGGGAGAGAGGAGAAGTAGCCGAACAGTTTGATGTATAATCTGTGCATGGTATGGAAAGGTCATCGTTACAAAAACTGATGACCTACGACTAGTCACTGACCTGGGCCTTTTTAAATTCAATCTTAAAACGTTTTCATTCAGGAAGGCTTTTAACACTCCGTAGTGTTGACTTTTATTCCAGTTTTCTGATTCCTTTTAATTCTTAGTTTTGTTTGTTTTTAATGCATTCTTTTATTTGTATTTTTGCTTTTACTTAGGCTTGTAAAGCACTTTGGCTGTCTAGTTGACTGTTGTAAAGGGCTATATTAACCAATAAATATTAATAGTAATAATAATAATATTGAATCATATTAAAACTAATTAATGGGGGAGATAGACTTAAATGCAAATTTCCGGGGTCACAGACCTGTTTCTGTGAAACTAGTCTCTCCCTGCGGTCACAGCTGGGCGGAGGGGCGTGACGCTCTAGGCGCTGCTCTGAGCCTCCTGCTAGAACTCCGGTTATATTAACGTCCATTAGCTCGTATAAAAGCCCAACATACTACGTTATCTTAGACAGAAATAGATGAGTCTGGTTTGTCTATCAGAGAGATGATTATTCTAGCTGACAGAGAGAGACGGAGGAATCAGCTGCTCCGTGGGCGCGCAACAGACTTGATCAGATATTGATCAGGGATCTTTGTTCTGGTGTACTAAAACGACCGACTCCAACAGCCTGAACCTCTATACGTGATGGCAAAACGAACGTCTTTCTCAGAGGGGAATTATTTGCAGATTCAGAGCGTGCAAGCATATAAGCAGAGTGTCGGAGATGATTTAGCGAGCGCTGCGTCGTCCGGAACACATGCGTTCCAAACTATAGAGGGCGATCCATAGGGATCAGGATCAGTGACGATCCGTTGCACCCCTAATTAAAAACCAGCGTTAGTAAAAAAGTAGAATACTTTCTGTGTTTTGTCATTTGCAGAAGCTGCTCCTGGATGCCGCTTGAGATGCTGGTGCACCATCGTGCTTTTATGATCGGCCATTTCCATTTTACAAAGCCGACAAACGACTGATTCGCTTCCTTTGCTGTTAAAATAGTCCCATACTTTTTAACTACGAGTCTGGGTGGACGGATTTACTCACTGGCGCCATGTTTGTTTTGAAAGCGATGACGCATCGACGCACATTTTTTGCCTCAACGTATTTTATCCCAGCCCTAGCTTCTGTACCTCTTTCCAGAAGGCAGGAGGCAGAACAGCTTGTGTGCAGGGTGGTTCACATCACTCACAATAGGCTTTATGCACAGAGTACTTAGTAGAACTTCCGGTTTAAAATTACCTCGTGGGACCATTTCTGGTTCTGTTTGAAACGTGAAGATTTCCAGAGTTAGAGTGCATTTCCAGCTAAAGATATTGTTTATAATCAAAATGAGTGACAGTATAGTATAGTACAGTAAGATATATATATTATAGCACTAAGAAATGAAGCCATCATATAAGTATCAGCGGACGGGAAGCCTCGACAGCTGAACACTGCTGTGTTCCGTTGTGTACCGCATCAGCTGAATATATTTCATCAGTCAGTTTCCACACATTTCCACTGAATAAATAACTACAAAAAGGAAGAATTGTGAACTTAAGAAGAGAAAACGTGATCATTTCTAACCACACCGTGTCTGCAGTCCACACTTTGCAGCAAAAAGCTGAGTGGAGGAGGCTGAAGGAGGAGGCGCGGCGCTGTTCGTGTTTTATTTCACTGGAACAACTATTCTCGGTGAATGAAGACTTGGTGTTTGATAACGTACAGCTAGACCAGAGAAAGTTGAAAGTTGGGAAGCAGTTGGAGCCCACGATCACAGCTATATAGATTTGTCTCACTGTTTTTTGATGATGGAAGCTACGAGCTAACGCTGTTAGCTTACCTTCAATTTCATCAATAAAGCTGGTTATATACAGCTTAAAGTCCTTCACCCACTTGCTCGCAGATGTCTCTGTGTGTTTTTCAAAAATCTGGTGGACATCGTCTACCGTGATGCGTGGCAGGTCTTGAAGAAAACGCGTAAATAATTCCATTTCGTCCGGGTCTGCCATTGAAATGCATTGAGCGAGACGATGGGGGGCTGGCTTATCCTAACCAGGAAGTGACCGTGCATAAACCCTATTGTGATGGATTTCCGGGTGAGGCGGGTGGTGTATATGTCTTCCAAGGAGGGAAGTGGTGCACCGATGATCCTCCCAGCTATGTTTACGGTGATCCTCTAAGTAATTAACTAAGTAACTAATTAACAGCTAATTTTCAGGGTTTTAAAACAAATATTGCTCATATAAATCACACTAATGCATTAGAACACTTTATTATCTGTTTGTTAACCTCTACAAATTTACATTGCGACTGATTACTCAGTTTTTGCCACTGCAGGGGGTTTCTCACTAATCTGCAACAGGCTATTTGCTCCAGAGAGGACATCCTCACGCTACTAGACAATGTGTGTGTCACTGGTGGGTTGCCACTTCAAAATGACTGAAATCCCCTTAATGTTTAGTTTCAGCAAAGCTGCTGCACATCATGTCAGAACATCCACGTTTTATTGTATTATTTTCCCATATGGACATTATTATTACATCCAGGGCCGGCCCTGGACTGAATGGTGCCCTAGGCGAAAAATGATTTTGGCGCCCCCTACTGCCCAGAACAGAAACAACGTAACTTTTGCAAATTCTAAGTAGTAAGCAATGTACTAAAGTTGGATAAACTTGAACTGATTACATTCATTCATATAATAAGTGGGGGGGGGGGGGGGG
>SSNR01000276.1:656622-679289 GCA_006937965.1 Callopanchax toddi | reverse complement strand
GCTTCTCGTGCCAGTTCAGCAGTCCTCTTTGTAAGATGCTCATTTAAGTAAACAGCAGATCCTTTTAGCTTCTTCCCTTGACGCAGTAACTCATCTTGTGTTTACGGTTTGCAAATCTCAAAATAATCGCAGGCTTACTTGCGTCTCTCCTTGGAAGCGTGTGACAGGCTGTGAGATTTTTGGCATCTAGATGTATATCCTTTTCCCTCAGGAATGTCACAACCTGTGTCTCCAGCGATTGCAGGTCCTCGGTGTCAGCCTCCGCGTTGATTTTTCTCCCTCCCGCTGCCGCTTTGGCGTAGGAGCGGGGTTTAACGCTCAGGCCGCTGATAATTACGTCGTCCATTCGCATGTACTGTTCCAACTGATCGATCCTCGTTTCAAGCTCGTTAATTGTTTTATCTTTATTTTTGATCAACTCCTTCAGTTGCCTTACTTCTTCAAAAAGTCCCATAAGCGTCGCCAGCTGTTGAGTCAATTTGGGCAACTCCTCAGACATGTAGTTAAGCGACTTACGGATATCCTCCATCTCGTTATCCATTTCTGCTTTGCTTGTTGCTTTCTTCGGTGGCATTGCAAACTTTTCCGTGCCGTATGTTTTAGTTTACTTTTATCTTTTACGAGAATTTTCTGTTTTTGTGGAGCGAAGTTACAGCAGCTCTCCAGTGCACTATTGGATACAAAAAAACCCAAAACAATATTTACCTGTTTGCTGCAACTGCATAACATCCACACAGCTGCGGGCAGAGTGAAATCAGCTGGAGGCAGCCGCTATGCAAATTTGAAAAACCCTGCTGACCAATGGGGGCCCCCCAGACACACGGGACCCCTAGGCTTCAGCCATACCCAGCCTGTGCATTAATCCGGGCCTACTCATACACACATATGAAAGAATATATATATACACACTAAAGAGCTTTTTTCATATGTGTGTATGAGAGGTTTTTCACTAGTGTGTATGAGAGGTTTTCACTAGTGTGTATGAGAGGTTTTCACTAGTGTGTATGAGAGGTTTTCACATGTGTGTATGAGAGGTTTTCACATGTGTGTATGAGAGGTTTTCACTAGTGTGTATGAGAGGTTTTCACTAGTGTGTATGAGAGGTTTTCTCTAGTGTGTATGAGAGGTTTTCTCTAGTGTGTATGAGAGGTTTTCTCTAGTGTGTATGAGAGGTTTTCTCTAGTGTGTATGAGGTTTTCTCTAGTGTGTATGAGAGGTTTTCTCTAGTGTGTATGAGAGGTTTTCACTAGTGTGTATGAGAGGTTTTCACTAGTGTGTATGAGAGGTTATCACTAGTGTGTATGAGAGGTTTTCACTAGTGTGTATGAGAGGTTTTCACTAGTGTGTATGAGAGGTTTTCACTAGTGTGTATGAGAGGTTTTGTTTTCACATGTGTGTATGAGAGGTAACTTGGAATAAAGTCCCTGGTGGCCCCTCATACTTTGCACAGTACCTGACGTTGCGCAGCATCTTCTTTTTTAAATCCAAAAAAATTCCACATAATGGATCATGAACTATTCCTCTTTGGTACCAAACTTTGTGCAACGTTAGCGCACTTCTCTTCCTGCAACACCTCCGTGTTTGGGTTTAATCGGCATAGATATATAATATGTAGATGCCTCATTAAGCGCTGGATCATTCTCGAGGGCGTAGTGAGGCATCTATGTATACATATGTCTATGCTCTTGTCTGCCGCCAACTGAGCAGCGGCACTTTTTGCAACTCCGTCAGCAATATTGACTGAAAAGTTATACAAAAAGCAGCTAAAGACCATCGGATATGTCATTAGATTTGTTGCTAGGCGCTTTTTGGGTTAAAGTCACTAAGGGCTAAGGGGGGTCGTAAAGTCGTTAGGAACAGCAACAAAGTCGCCGAGTTGGCAATGCTGCTGCCTTGTTTGAGCTGCTCACAAGTCACAACTTTCCCAAATCTTATGACCAGTCAAACTGCAGCCTCTGCGATTAGAAAATCTCATTTTGTCATATCGCAATTTTATTGCATATGCAATTAATCGTTCAGCCTTAGTGTGTATGTGTGACATGTTTGACTGTTATAGGATAAAAAATAAACAAATGAAAAAGCCACTAAATAATATTAATCACCAACTCCGTTTTGTTTAATATTCTAAGATGAAATTATTCATAGCAGAAAAATATTCTTATTTTAATACATTCAGAATAAAGTGATTCATTTATGGCATGACCTATTTGTTTTTCTCCCCCCCAAAATATCTCTTTATCTGCTTTTCTCAAAATTCAAAGAAAAAACAACAACAACAACAAATAATCCCTTAGGCTTAGCATAAACAAACTCCCTGTCTACATAACAGTATGTTACTGTGTGCATAACAGTACAGATTTAAATGCAGAACATGCTCCGAGCTTAAAGATGTGATCCTTTTTATTTACAGACTGAAAACACATAAATCAATAAGGAAAATGAACATCTGCTGTTCTCACAGAAAATTAAGAGGCTTTCTTTCTATCAGAAAAATTGACTAATCATAAAGGTTTGTGCAATGGCTTGTGAATCAATGCTCACCACTTCTATCTGCATATTAATGTAAACAGTAATTAAGAGCTCTTCACGTCGCTGATCTGAATCAGCTTCTTTGATTTTTTTTTTGTGTCAAATTTTCTTAGTTAATAATTACATAAACCATTAAAACCCCACTTTAACTGGCTCTCAACAGGATGCAGCATCACAAACTGAACAGAAAACTAACTTTTTGATGCTCATTTTCATTGTTTCCTCTTTCAGCTCATGAGTAGATAAGAAGAAAGGCTCACCCCGAGAGCCATGAAAGCTGTTTCCATAGAAACGTCTCCACATGTTGTTTGTTGGTGTCACAAGGTCATCAGCAACTAGTGAATGTTAAGCTGCTAAATGGAAAACAAGCTGTCTGAACGGGTGAGGGCTACGATTTGTGGGCGTGCAGCTGTAACTCTTCATTTTTAAGTGCAACACAAGTTTTTGGTTTAGTATTTTTGTCGTTTTTTTGCATCGGACAATTCTCTCCAACCGTCTTATTTGAAATTCTAGCTGAGGGTAAAACATAATGGCATTCTCTCCCCACAGATTCCTAAATGACTGATCTATACAAGATGTTTATCTTCAGTGTCCAATCAAAGCCGAACATCGATTTCTCCTCCACATCAATGCAGCTGTGGCAGCGCAAATTGCCTTTACCTTTCATGAGTCTGCCAGGAAAATGTAACCTGTCTCATCCTGTCAAGAATATCTGTAAAAGAAGCCATCCTCATCTGTGACTGAGACAAACATCTGTGGCAGTCTTCATCACACAATACCTGCCAGAGAGGCTCCTCTTGAAAGGTGATTTTTATCCATCATGACACAACTAGACTCGAACAGTAAAAATTCAGACACTCGTGTTGTTTAAATCGTTTTTTCAAATATAATGTGGCAATGGGGTCATTCAGTTTAAAATTATAAATAAATAACACATTTCACATTTAAAGTCATGACAAATTACCATTACAAGCACCTAAAAACATCTGATTTATTTTATTTTATAGATTTAAAACCAAAAAATTGCCTAAAAGTTTTTATTTCTCCATCTGTGATTTTTATTGCAGCTCGTAAACATTCTGTTTATATTTATTATTCAAAGGTGACTCTCAGTGCGGTGGTTGAACATCACTAAGAAACATGATTAAAAAATTAAAACTAAGAAAAGGTTGAGGCTTTTTCTGTTTTTTATTTCTACAGTTAATCACAAAACGTCAACTAAAGAAGATAGAAAAGACTCAAAACGGAGAATAATGAGACAAAGCCAATGTAACGGGTACCAGGATTCTGGGTCCGTTGACAGGAGAGATAAGTCTGAAAAATAACATATAAAAGAAAGCACAGGAGAAGTGATGCGTTTCCTTTAAGATCTCTCAGCTTATTTATTTAACAACTTAACCTAAGTATTTGTACCGCCCGGTTTACATTCAGCACTTTACTGCAAAGATAGTCTTTCCAGACAGACTTCATCACACATGAGTATGAGACACATCAACATGGTTCTTAACAAAAAAACATAAATCAACTTCTTCAGATATTCTCTCTATCACAGCTCACAATCCATCAGTTACCACAGTACTATTAGTACATTTATGACTACATTAACATGTATGTTATGGGCATATACTTCAATTATGTTATCTAACAAGAATAAATAATCTTTTAACACAGAAATAACTTAACTGAATAACATTCATTTCATTTAGTTCTTCTAACAACACACAGTTTTACTAATTTCTTATTCCTAACTAAATCAGCTTAACCTTAAACAATCATGAGACACAAATACAGGTAAGTATATTATGAAGCCTGACAGTCATTTAAATCACCCTGTCTGCACTCACAACCTGAGACTGGTGATAATTTAACAGTTTACAAACATAGTATGCCTTAGCTTGTAGCTGTTAGCTAGCTAACTAGCCGTTGCTAGTTGGCAGTTAGTTGATCAGGACAAACACCATAAACTCATATTTATAAACTCACTCTGTTCTAAAATTAATCCATAAACAATTCTCAGTGGCTTACAGTAACTTAAATAGTTTTAAAAGGCATGTCTCACCTGAAAAATAACATATAAAAGAAAGCACAGGAGAAGTGATGCGTTTCCTTCAAAATCTCTCAGCTTATGAGAGGTCGGTTGCCCAGCAACGGCTCACATTCTCCACACGACACCTACTGGTTAAACTCTGTTACTGCACCAGCCACCACTACTGTTAATTCTGATTGAAAACACACTTTTCAGAGACAAAATACATTAAGTTAATAAACATTATAAGAAATACATTTTCACATTATGTGATTATCACACCAACACTATTGGCAGTTCTGACACCTGTATTGCTGTTTGCGTCTACTACAAGCAGTACAGTAAATGTAATGAACAAGTCACAAAACATGTCACATTTGCATATAAAAATAATTATTTCAGTCAGAAATAAAGACCCTTCATGGAGAAGCAATCTAAGAGTCTGAGTACCCGGCCCGGAGGGTTACCGGGGTCTCACCCTGGAGCCAGGCCTGGGGTTGGGGCCCGTGGACGAGCGCCTGGTGGCCTGGCTTTCGCCCATGGGGCCCGGCCGGGCCCAGCCCGAACCGGAGACATGGGCTCATCCAACTGTGGGCCCACCACCGGCAGGAGGAGAGTGAAGGGTCCGGTGCATTGTGGATCGGGTGGCAGACCGAGGCGGGAGCTTTGGCGATCCGATCCCCGGACGGGAAAACTGGCTATCGGGACATGGAACGTCACCTCTCTGGCGGGGAAGGAGCTGGAGCTTGTGGAAGAGGCTGAGCGATACCGGCTATGTGTCGGGCTCACCTCGACACATAGCGTTGGCTCTGGAACCCGAGTCCTGGAGAGGGGTTGGACACTTTTCTTTGCAGGAGTTGATCCGGGTGAGAGGCGGAGGGCTGGGGTGGGCTTTCTGTTAGCCCCAAGACTCTCTGCCTGTATGTTGGGGTTTACCCCGGGGGACAAAAGGGCAGCTTCCCTACGCCTTCGGGTTGGGGAATGGGTCCTGTCTGTTGTTTGTGCTTATGCACCAAATAGCAGTTCAGAGTACCCACCCTTTTTGGAGTCTCTGGGATGAGTGCTGGATAGCGCTCCAACAGGTGACTCCATTGTCCTGCTGGGGGACTTCAACGCTCACGTGGGCAATGACAGCGTGTCCTGGAGGGGCGTGATTGGGAGGAACGGCCCGCCCAATCTGAATTCGAGTGGTGTTCTGTTATTGGACTTCTGTGCAAGTCGCAGTTTGGCCATAACGAACACCATGTTCGAACATAAGGATGCCCATCGGTACACCTGGTACCAGGGCAGCCTAGGTCACAGGTCGATGATTGACTTTATAGTTGTATCATCTGACCTGAGACCGTATGTTTTGGACACTCGGGTGAAGAGAGGAGTGGAGCTGTCAACTGATCACCACCTGGTGGTGAGCTGGATCAGATGGCAGGGGAAGATGCCGCGCAGACCTGGTAGACCCAAACGTATAGTGAGGGTCTGCTGGGAACGCCTGGCAGAAGAGCCTGTCAAGATGGTCTTCAACTCCCACCTCCGGCAGAGCTTCGACCGCGTCCCGAGAGCAGTGGGGGACATTGAGTCCGAATGGGCCTTGTTCCGCTCTGCGATTGTTGAGGCGGCTGTTGCTAGCTGTGGTCGCAAGGTAGCCGGTGCCAGTCGTGGCGGTAACCCCCGTACCCGCTGGTGGACTCCAGAGGTTAGGGGAGCCGTCAGGCTGAAGAAGGAGGCCTACAGGGCGTGGCTGGTCTGTGGGTCTCCAGAGGCAGCAGACAGGTACCGGCGGGCCAAGCGAAGTGTAGCAGTGGCAGTTGCCGAGGCAAAATCTCGGGCGTGGGAGGAGTTTGGCGAGGCCATGGAAAAAGACTATCGGTCGGCTCCAAAGAGGTTCTGGCAAACCATCCGGCGCCTCAGGGGAGGAAGGCAGCAACTTGCTCACACTGTTTACAGTGCGGACGGGGAGCTGCTGACGTCAACTGGGGCTATAGTCGGACGGTGGAAGGAATACTTTGAGGAGCTCCTTAATCCCACCGACACGCATTCCGAGGAGGAACCAGAGCTGGGAGACCTGGGGACGGACTGTCCAATCTCTGGGGCAGAAGTCGCTGAGGTAGTCAAACAACTATGCAGCGGCGGAGCCCCAGGGGTGGATGAGATCCGACCTGGGTATCTCAAGGCGATGGATGTTGTAGGTCTGTCGTGGCTGACACGTCTCTGCAACATTGCGTGGTCATCGGGGGCAGTTCCTGTGGAGTGGCAAACCGGGGTGGTGGTTCCCATTTTTAAGAAGGGGGACCAGAGGGTGTGTTCCAACTATAGGGGGATCACACTCCTCAGCCTCCCTGGAAAGGTCTACCCCCAGAGGAGGGTCCGGCCGATAGTTGAACCTCGGATAGAAGAGGATCAATGTGGTTTTGGTCCTGGTCGTGGAACTGTGGACCAGCTCTTTACCCTTGCTAGGGTGATGGAGGGGTCAAGGGAGTTTTCCCAACCAATCCACATGTGTTTTGTGGATTTGGAGAAGGCTTATGACCGTGTCCCCAGGGACACCCTGTGGCGGACACTCCAGGAGTACGGCGTGGATGGTCTTTTTTAAGGGCCATTCAGTCCCTGTACCAGAGGAGTGTGAGTTTGGTCCGCATAGCCGGCAGTAAGTCGGACCTGTTTCCAGTGAGGGTTGGACTCCGCTGAGTCTGGTACTGGAGTCTGGTACTGGAGTTTGGTACTGGAGTCTGGTACTAGAATCTGGTTCTGAAGTCTGGTACTAGAATCTGGTACTAGAATCTGGTACTGGAGTCTGGTACTGGTGTCTGGGTCTGGAGTCTTGGTCTGGAACTGGAGTCTGGAACTGGAGTCTGGAACTGGAGTCTGGTACTGGACAAGAGTCTGGTACTGGAGTCTGGTACTGGAGTCTGATACTGGAGTCTGGTACTGGAGTCTGGAACTGGAGTCTGGTTCTGGAGTCTGGTTTTGGAGTTCGGTACTGGACAGGAGTCTGGTACTGGAGTCTGGTTCTAGAGTTTGGTACTGGAGTTTGGTACTAGAATCTTCCAGTCTGGGAATCTGGAGTCTGGATCTGGAGTTTCGTTCAGGAGTCTGGTACTGGATTTGGTTCTGGAGTCTGGTTCTGGAGTCTGGTTCTGGAGTCTGGTTCTGGAGTTTGGTACTGGAGTCTGGGTTTCTAGAGTCTGTATCTGAAGTCTGGAACTGGATTTGGTTCTGGTGTCTGGTACTGGAGTCTGGTATTGGACTGGAGTCTGGTTCTAGAGTCTGTTTCTGGAGTCTGGCACTGGAGTTTGGTACTGTACTGGAGGCTGGTACTAGAGTCTGGTTCTGGAGTCTGAATCTGATTCTGGAGTCTGGTACTGGAGTCTGGTTATGGAGTCGACTTCTGGAGTATGGTTCTGGTACTGGAGTCTGGTACTGGAGTCTGGAGTCAGGTTCTGGAGTCAGGTTCTGGAGTCTGGTCTGGTTCTGGAGAGTCGACCAGTACCAGGCTCTCATTTTGTTTTTGTAGTCAGGGAAAATCCTGTTCTGTTCAGACACCAAATAAAGTTTAGCACATCATGACTCAGTGGTGACTTTAGAGTGTTTTATCTCCTTTTAAAATGATGTATTCATAAGTGGACATCATTTTTTTCAGAAACTACATCAGGTACAAATATAATTCTTTGTTTTTATATCCATCAGTTTTTAATCAGCCCAAATAGCAAAGAGAAATAAAAAATGCAGTCATGAAAGAGTTCAGGTCTTAGGAGGTTAAAGCTGCTATCTGTGCTTTGGTAAACAATGTAGCTTTTAACATTTTTTTAAAAGCCTCTTAACAACGTTCCAACATAGTATAGTTATAAATATATTATAAGCCAATTCAGCCAATCCTATCATTCAGATCGAACGATAGGATTGGCTGAAGTTTTTAGAGAACTGTGGGACAACCACTTTATTGATTTCTTTCATTTTTTAAAATCTCCACAATATATTTATGGCTATATTATATTAGAACGTTGTTAAGAGGCTTTAAAAAAAACATTAGAAGCTACATTGTTTACCTGGCTACTGAGTATGCCTTTAATTTGTTTGTGTCTTTCTGTGCAGCAAGAACAGGATGCTGACATCGTACTCTGGTGTTGCACAGGCTTCCAATACGGCTACAGGAGGAGGATCCACAGTCCTTCAGTTTTTTATTAAATATTTGTTGTTGGATAGTGTTTTTTCACTAAATTATACAAGTTGAAAATTTGGACACAAAGGTTGCCCATCTTCTACTGTTTTTTGCAGAATGTGAAATAACCAGTGCTGCCACAGTTACTTTGAAAAAGTAATCCGACTACTGATTACTGATTACTCCCTTAAAAAGTAACTTAGTTACTTTACAGACTACTTGACTTTAAAAGTAACTAAGTTAGATTACTAGTTACTTTTTTAGTTACTTTATTAGTGACATTCAGCTGCCGATGACTCCTCCCCTGCCTCGACATTAAAATAACCTCCAGTTTTACTAAAACACATAAGTGAATTTTAACAGCAAGTCGACAAAATGGATCTCCTGATATTAAAGTTGAACTTCCAAACTATTTCCTGAAAAAAATACTTGGTTTTATGAAATATATATTAAAGACAGTCTTTCTTGACCTGACATTTAACACTTTTATGGCAAAACTACCTTTTATAAAATAACTTGTTTATTACTGTAACTATTAAATTCATTTTAACATGTTTTATTAACATCAGAACATTTGAATGAACATTAGAACAAACCTTAATGTTATCATCTTTATCTGACACTAACTCTAAATCCTGACTGTATTTATTCCAGATAGAAAACGATCATCTCTCTCCTCCATAGTTGTTTGTGTTGCTGCAGCTGGTTTTTACAGGATTTACCTGAAATTCCCTACCTGACCCTCTTTTCTAAATATACTTTTGGGAAAAAGTTTTGTTTGACAACTAAATCTCATCTTTTAGAAAGATTTATTTAATTATTTTAACAAATAAAAAAAATTGAATTTAAAGTAAAGTAAAATTCACAACTATGACTAAAATTAATAATCTAGCTCCTGTCATCAGCTGTTCTTTACACTCACCTGTTAGTTCCTTAAACCGGAGGGTTTTAGGACCATGAGGAGCTAACATCAGCTCTTGTTTCTGCTGCTGTTTTGTTTCCCGACTGCTGCGTTTGTCTGAAGGATGCTCCATCAAAACGTCTCTTTAGTTGCTGGCGCTGCTTCATTCCATCTTTTTGGAGCTACAACTACAATCAGGCTGCTAGGCCAGTCTGCTCGGCTGTCAGACAGACAGTCAGCTGTTCCTGCTCGTCGGTTCTCCGTTTGTTCTCAGTCTCACACTCCTTAACAAAGTCTAGACCCCGAAGATAAAACAAAGCTGTTGTATCAGAGGAGTTTACAAAAATAATGCCCGGATATTCAGGTAAATACGCTAAGGTATCACAGGTCACGTGACTCCTCCTCCAGCTGGAGCGACTCCTCAGCTGTGCTCGTGTTGAAAACGTGACTTCACCTCATGCTGGGAACGTGACACAACGCCGCTCACAGAAATGCAGGAAGAAAATAAATATTTTAAGGAAATGGACAATGATAGTAACGCAAAGTAACGCACAGTGGCTCGAAAAAAATAACTTTAATCAGATTACTGGATTGGAAATAGTAGCGCGTTAGATTACTCGTTATTGAAAAATGACGTAATTTTAGAGTAACGCGTTACAAAGTAGCGCGTTACTGGCAACACTGGAAATAACAGAGTAAAGGTTTCATGGCTGAACAGGGTCCTGATTTAGGTTTCATTGTCTGCAAATATAAATGGAGGCACATGTATCATAAAAATAGCATGGACATTACAATGTTTACAAATTTAACAGTGACCGACCGTGTGCTGTGCACCCTAATCACTTCTTCCTTGTGTCGTTCCTGGCATTCTCTGAAACTTTAATCCAATAGACTTTATGCACAGAGTACTTAGTAGAACTTCCGGTTTAAAATTAACTCGTGGGACCATTTCCGGTTCCATTTGAAATGTAAAGATTTCCAGAGTTAGAGTGCATTTCCAGCTAAAGATATTGTTTATAATCAAAACGAGTAATAGTATAGTATAGTACAGTATGATATATATATTATAGCACTAAGAAATGAAGCCATCATATAAGTATCAGCGGACGGGAAGCCTCGACAGCTGAACACTGCTGTGTTCCGTTGTGTACTGCATCAGCTGAATATAATTCATCAGTCCGTTTCCACACATTTCCACTGAATAAATAACTACAAAAAGGAAGGATTGTGAACTTAAGAAGAGAAAACGTGATCATTTCTAACCACACCATGTCTGCAGTTGACACTTTGCAGCACAGTACAGAGCCGAGTGGAGGAGGCTAAAGGAGGAGGCGCGGCGCCGTTCGTGTGTTATTTCACTGGAACAACTATTCTTTTGGTGAATGAAGACTTGGTGTTTGATAACGTACAGCTAGACCAGAGAAAGGTGAAAGTTGGGAAGCAGTTGGAGCCCACGATCACGGCTATATAGATTTGTCTCCCTGTTTTTTGATGATGGAAGCTACGAGCTAACGCTGTTAGCTTACTTTCATTTTCATCAATAAAGCTGGTTATATACAGCTTAAAGTCCTTCACCCGCTTGCTCGCAGACGTCTCTGTGTGTTTTTCAAAAATCCGGTGGACATCGTCTACCGTGATGCGTGGGAGGTCTTGAAGAAAACGGGTAAAAAAATCAATTTTGTCCAGTTTGTGTGGGAACAGCGTTGAACCGGAAGGGAGGGGCAGAGTCTATCGCAACCAGGAAGTGACCGTGCATAAACCCTATTCTGTGCAACACTCCTGAAAACCTACTTAGCAGAAGTTATAATAAATATGGATCTTTTTCTTTCTTGCAACCATTAAATCTTTGTCTTTAATACAACACTGTTTTTGTTCTTTGCAGATTGAAGAGTGACCAGAGCCAGACGTAAACAACACTCCTGGTGGTATTCTGACCATTGTCAACAAGAACTGGTGATATTCTGACCATTGTCAACAAGAACTGGTGATATTCTGACCATTGTCAACAAGAACAGTACGAGTCCAATGCTTTTCAGTCCGGTCAGTGCAGCGGTTTAGTGAAAAGACGAGCTTATTGTGGGCGAAAATCCTAAATGAGCTGAAGCATTTGCCTTGTTGTTCAGTTTCGTTGCATCTAGACCATTCAAAAGGACTTGTTCACACATTTCCATTCATCCAGAAACTACTGATGAGCCTTGAAGATAGGAAGCAGTTGAAACCGTCTTTTTTGCCTCAAAAGTGATTTTTTTTTTTTTACTGACAGAGTAGCATGTAGAGGTGACGGCACTAAACATAATCATGTTAGTGTTGCCAAATGTGTTCAGTGAAGTTGTTGACTCTCAGTGACTCTTGACTTGATTGGGTTTTTTTGTACATTGTGATAACTTTTAATTATATTTTTACTAGACTGTTGTAATGTGTGGTAAAGCCATGTCCTGCTGATTTTTAGGGCATCTGCTGCCATCTGTTCTCCATAGCCTGATATTTGAGGAGACTGACACTCATGCTCATGGCTAAGAGTTTAATATAATGGGTATTTCATTTTAGTTAGTTTTGTAAGGTAAAAATGTGGCTTTAATCAAATATACAATATGTACATTAAGCACTTTAAAAATCCTGTTCAAATGCAGTAGAAGTGTTACTCTTGTGCAGGTGGTTAAAAATAAACTTGCAATTGCAATTCTGTCAATTAACATTTTTATTACTTTTTTCAAAGTTTGACCACAGTCCAGAATGGTTGTTAGTTTAGTGTCAAAAGGTCAATTTAGAACAGTGCTCTCCACTTCTGGTCCTCAAGGTCTTGCATCCTGCATGTTTTAGATGCTTCCCTGCTCCAACACACCAGATTTGAATCAGTAGTGATTAACAGGCTTCTGCAGAGTTAGATGACCTGCTGAACAGGTGATTCAACCATTGAATTAAGTGTGTCGGAGCAGGGAAACTAAAGAAATTTAGTTTATATATAAATTATAGTATTTGAATTATAAAAGTTGAAATAAATCAAAATATGCAAGTTTACTCAAATAAAATTGTATAAGTTGGTTATCTAATAAGTTATAAGTTGGAGGTAGTTAAATGCTTTGATTTAATTCAATTCACATTTTTTAAGTTGTGATGAACATAAATTTTATAAGTAAGTTAACTTAGAAATTATTATGTAATCAGTTTCCTTAAAAATTTTGAGTTCACTGAACTTATTTGGGTTTACAGTGAAAGGACTCACAAACCAGTGCTCTCTGAACTGGTTACTGTGGATGTTCCCTTACATCATCAGACACAAGTGGGATCAGTTTTGACTTGTAGTGTTCAAGTGGTGACACCAGTGCTTTAATTGCGTTTGACTTTTGTCACCTGTGCTCACTATTATGCAGCACACGTGCATCACAATGAAAATATGTTGAAAAGTTGTGTCTAACAGCTGGAAAGTGCTCACCATTATGCAGCACACTGTCAAAATAGTGATTGTTTCAATCAGTGGGTTGAAGCAACTGAGAATTTGGCTCAGACAATAGGGTTTAGTGTTTTAGCAACTGAGAATAACTGTAATAAAGAGAAATACTTTTCACGCTTTATGTGTCAAGGCGCTATAAATCCATCCATCCATCCATTTTCTGTAGCCGCTTATTCCTCCACAGAGGGTCGCGGGGCAGCTGGTGCCTATCTCCAGCGGTCAAGGGGCGAGAGGCGGGGGACACCCTGGACGGGTCGCCAGACCATCGCAGGGCCACACAGAGACGAACGAGACAAACAACCACACACCCACTCACACCCTAAGGACAATTTACCAGCCCAATTAGCCTGACAGTCATGTCTTTGGACTGTGGGAGGAAACCGGAGTACCCGGAGGAAACCCACGCACGCACGGGGAGAACATGCAAACTCCACGCAGAGAGGCCGCAGAGCCGGGACGCGAACCCACGACCTCCTTGCTGTGAGGCAACAGTGCTGCTATAAATCCAATGCATTATTATTATTATTATTTACCACATTCTTCACTCTGAATATTTGGTTCTAAAATAACATCAGAATCAATTTATAACCTACAATAAATCTAGTTCAAAATAAGAGTAAACTTATTTTTTATTATTTATCAGAACACAAACAAAAGTACTGTATGAATTAGATATTTGCATTAAAGGTTTTCACAAAAGCCAGATCTCACAGAACATTATTTTATTAGTTGAGGCTAAAGTTATATGAAAGAAATATTAAATAATATGAGCTTCATTTATCACTACAGCAGTTGTTAAAATAGTGAGTTAATCAGAATTAAGTTGATTTAACTTTTCCTCATAAATCTTGTAAAAACACATTTGAGTTTATTATGTAAATTATGTTGTAGGATGGGGTGGCGTGTATAGCTCAGCAGGTAAAGTGGCTGTCTGATAACCAGAGGGTCTCTGGTTCAATCCCAGCTCCAGCTGGGTCACTTTGTTGTTGTGTCCTTGGAGACACTTCACCTACCTTGTTTACTGGTGGTGGTGGTCAGAGGGACCTGCTGGCATCTCCACCTCTGGCAGTGTGCCACAGGACAGCTGTCACCACCACACCACTGGTGGTGATCACCACCAGTGTGTGAATGATGTATTGTAAAGTGCAGGAGTTCTTCAAACACAAGGCTCCATTCTGTTCTGATTCAACCTTGTAAATTAGCTTTGTTTTCTCTTCTTGTCCAACAAATGTAAACCAGATGCTTGTTATGAAGGCAGGAGACTGGTACATACAGACACCAGACTCCCTCACTTCAAGAAGGGAAGGTTTTATGAGTCCTCTGGGGTTGGGGTGATTGAGAAAGGCCTGTTTTGGATTGATCATGAGACCAGCTGTCAGCATAATAAGACTTCATCCATTTCTTGATTTGATTTCAATATTAAAATATAAACTAAAGCTGTTTTATTGTTACAAGCTGCATATTAGTGTGTAGACTGTTGAAGGCTAGAGTCTACCCATTCACATGTATACAGATCTTAGTGTAAGGAGGAAAATTGATGAGATGCTCTTAAAACATATAAAAATGTATTATCAACTATTGAGACAAAGTGGACCCTTTGTCCAAACAAAGTTTCTGACAGTCTGTCCCCTCACATCTCTTTCTGCTTAAAAAAAACTCACCATCAGTTCTTACTCCCTTCCTCCAGCACACTTCAATCTTATTGTGTATTTTCTGCTACAAACCTAGAGAACAGCTTTTTTATCTTTGCTGGAGCCTGGCAGTCTGTCCTCCTGCAGGAACTTCCAGCTTGACCTGCTTTCACTGTCAGTATCACATAAAGGTTTAATTCAGAACATCACCCACTTCATTCTAGCTTATACTTTACTGTGTTCATTATGTCTTCTTTTTCAAAATTGTTTATATGTTCTTTTTTTCAGACATGTATATATTTTATTTTTTTTGTAAGTTTTTACCTTGACATGTTTCGACTCGCTCCTGCGGTCTTCATCAGAAGTGTCACTGGTGTTGGTGTGACGTGTCGTTTCACACCTGGGACTCACTGCTCCAGGGACCAGCCGGTGGAGATGGGCGTGGCCAACCCCGCATATTTGACAGATCGGGGTTGGCCACGCCCATCGGGAAGAACAGCTGATAAACGACACGTCACACCAACACCAGTGACACTTCTGATGAAGACCGCAGGAGCGAGTCGAAACATGTCAAGGTAAAAACTTACAAAAAATATATATATACATGTCTGGAAAAAAAGAACGTATAAACAATTCATTCTAGCTTGATTTCACCATTTAACCTGTTTTAACAACTTTTGCCCATTTGAAGTCATAAAAGACCCAGAGTTACCACAGACATCTTAAAACCTCAACAATGCTAACTTCTGAACCAGTGGTGAAGTTACATAGAACTTTATTAAGTTTGAACTGTAGAAGAATTTAAGAAGTTTAGACATTTTCCAGAATTGTTTCATTGTTAGAAAACTCTGGTGTCCCAAACATTTATTCAAACACACATCTTGATGTTTTTATTTGAGGTTTTTATTGTTTTTTTATGAAACAAGATCAACTCTTCCAATGTGATTTTTGGGTGTGAAATGTCTGTCATGTTGTCTCACAGTACAATCAGTTAATGCTGATTAGAAAGAAAACATCCTTGAACTTGGCACTTAGAAAACAACCACAAAGAATTTTCACCTTTATTCATTTAGAACAAAATTTACAAAGCCTTTTGAACAGTCATTTTTTTCAATACTTTTTATATTTTTTAAACTCAAGTGTTGAATATTCAAAATACACTTTTAAATGTTGCTTCTCTTTCGTTGTACTTACAAATATGTACATTAAAATCTCAGTGTTTGGTTGTGTCATTTCACTGACTTGAACACTGGTAATGAGTTGTTTTTTTAGTGTTTATTTATATCTCCATGTACTGTAGGCACTCTGTTTAGTTTTCCACTTCTCTGTTTGAGTTTGAGTGAATGTTTGTCGTGCTCAAATGGATGTCCCGTGGCTGGGCTCACTAGCTTCTGGGATGGGTCCTCCTGGTGCTGGTTGGTAGGACAATGGCATTGGTGTCTTGACTGGACTCTGCCGGAAGAGCCCCCCATTGGGCGCCCTGTGTTTGCACCGGATGGAGGGCATGGTGGCACTGCTGAGTGGCAGGGGCAAGGTCCTGCCAGTGGCCGCTCCCAGTGTCCTCCCTGCCCTGTGACCCTCCTGAAGGAAGCTGGTGACAGACAGAGGTGGCGGCCCCCGGTGTGTAGGGTAGTCTCGAACAGACAAGGCCTCCAAAGAGTGGCTGGGTTGCATGCTCCCAATGTCCAAGGCAGAAATCTCAATAGATTGGCCTGGCAGCTGCTTGTGGGCTAAGTCCTCATCCAGGAGGCTGTTCAATCTCTGGTGGACCTGTTCCAAGTTCACTTCTTTGTCCTAATGATGGATAGATGGAGAGGAAGGCAGTGCCAAAGAGTGTATGTGAAATAAAAGAAGGTAGTAGAGAGAAAAGAGGATTTAATGGAGGAGAGAGAGCATGGATGTAATTGAGGAAGAGTTATATAAAAGAAAAGTGAAATTGAATACCCATTGAAATGGGGTTCAAATAAGTAATGGGATGATGATACAGAATGAAAGAAGGCAGAAAAGCACAGGTTACAAAGGTTCTCATTATATATATGTATGTGTATATATATATATATATATATATATATATATATATATATATATATATATATATATATATATATATATATATATATATATATATATAATAGATTCTCATATTGGAACTCTACCTATATTCATTAGTCTTTTCTATCACATCAAAAACATCTAATTTTCATGTAATTTTGAAGGATGCTGAAATAATACTGTGGTGTATTCCAGCTTAAAGAAAATGAAAAGCTTAATTCTTTATCAAGCTGTAAACCACAAATCTTACACAATCTCACTAATGATAATGTGTCTGTTCTGTCATTGTTTACATTTCTAGCACAGCTGGATGACCAAACAGCTACAGAAGGTGACATGGTTATGAGCATAAGCTGTCAACAAGACAAGCCTCATTTTGTTGGATGACAGAATTCAGATAATAAATTTGTTATTTGATCTTGTTATAAAATTTATATCAAGTTGTTAAAGTGTTTAATGTGCAGTCCTGTGCAAAGGTTGTAACCACCCATACATTTAAAATTCATTTGCTTCCAAGAAGTCAGACATGTCTTCTTTTAAAGCAGTTTGATCAGTATTTATTTGTGCATTCTGATGATTTTTTTTAGCTGTTGTTTACTCATCATCTGTCCAGTCCTACTTGACTATGACAGCATAATGGACAAAAATGAGGACTGTACACAAGTGGGGGGACAAAAGAAAGAGAGAGCCAGAACTAAAAAACTAACTACAGCAAATGAAGAGTATCCAAAAGTCATCTCTTAAAGTAACTCCTAAAATTATTTTCTAGACTGCGATGCTTCATACTTCATTTCATCTTCCAGGCTGTAGCTCTTTGGGTATTGCTGTATCTGTTCTAAAACTGGGGTTCACTTAGATTTTGTTCATTCATTTAGAAATAAGCTTATTTCAGCAACTTCAATTCAAGGTCTCATTCTAGCAGTCACAGTCCACAGCTCCTGACCACTGGAGAGGGTTGGAACCAGTGTTTCAACAGCTTTGTCCTTTTTAGCCAAGCTCAGCCTCAATCTGACTTTCCATCTTTTGCTCCATCCCACTTGCTTGGAAAGCCAGACTATACAGTATATGTGGATATATAGTCTGGCCACGATTCACTAAAACGACTCATTCATAGGGGGGGAGCAACGGTTGTCAATTAAACCATCTTCACATGCTATTGAATAGTGCAAGGACCAATCAGAGCTGTTTAGCAACAACCGGAACCAGCTAGTAATATTAACTTTTACCGTATCCCGTCGGCAAAGCAGCCAATACATCCTTTTTAAAAATAAGACTTAAGTGCCTCTATCTGTTCACGTCTTAGAGAAAAGCCCAAATCTAAATCGTCCAAAGTTGATGACAAAACTGTTTCAAACAAACACAGTTCCTGAGCTGCCGCCAAGTCGATGCTCTCCCATCATCAGCAAATCCCGGCCACCAAACCGTTAGAGCGCTGTGATTGGCCCAGTACTAGACTGACCAGACCAATCAGTGGGCTGCAGAGGTTCCAACGAAGCGTGGCTAGACCAAAGTCTGCAGAGCAAAACTGACGGTCTAGTCTACCATCCCAGGAACTACACCTCAAAATACTGCCTGATGCTCATTTCCAACAATGTGAAAGCATTAAACATTTATCCGTCTAGATTTTATGGTCACAGATTTGGAGGAGCCCAAAGTTCATCTTTTGAGTTTAGGAGCCAATGTCCAAAGTAGAACTTCAAAAAACCTCCAGAAAGCTTCAGAAATACTCAAGACCTCTATAGATTACAAGAATGTCTTGCAGCTTGGAAGCAAATTATAAAGAAATGAGGGATGACAAGACATTTACCCAGTACTGTATATTTATGAAAAACTTAAAAGCCAAATATAGAATAAGACTGACCAACAGTCACACAGTGGTTTGATTTAGTCTCTTGTCCCTGTTTGCTCTGCACCCATTTAAGTCAGATTCAACTAGATGGCAAAGAAGACAGACGACGGGATGAAACAATGGATGTGATGGTCTACCCCTGCTCAGCCCTCCCCCCATCCTGCCCCTTCACCCTGTCACAGCCAATGACTGCCCAGCACGGTACGTCACCTGACACAAGAGCCTCGACCTCTCACTGCTCCTTCTATGTTCAGATTATTTTCTAGAAAAGAGCCTGTTATGCCACTATAAATGAATATATCATATATCAGGATATCGTATCCATTGCTGTAGCTTACATTAAACCTCTGTGTTTTGCTAACTTCCTTTGTGACCTTTTCTTTGTCAGAACCCTTCAATCTTAAGTTCACAAAGAAAAATCATGGAAAAACATTTTAGAAAGAAAACATCCAATCATGATTATAATCTGTGTCCTGCAGTAGTGCAACATTTACACAATGACACAGTCACAATCATGGCAGCTGTTATAGGGCTGCACGATATTAGAAAAACCTGTGATAACAGTGCTCAATGTTCTGATGACGATATCACGTGATAAATGAACAGGGTTCCTACAGGTTTCTTCCAGTCAAATTGAAGTCTTTTTAAGACCTTTTTAAGACCATTTTATATAAAAAATGTAATACCCATTTCACAGACCTACCGACAAGGAAAAACAAAAATTCTTGAACATATGTTCATTTATTTTTAAAGGAAATGTGGAATGTACAAAATATGACAGGTTATTTAATCAGAATAATCGTGGTTGACAAATGAAACCTTTGAGGTGAAATGTGATACAGTTACATACAACACAGATTTTAAGACCCAAATATCAAAATTCAACACTTTTTCAAGTCTTTTTAAGGTATTATTTCCAAATTCATAGATTCAATGCTTTTAAGACTTTTTAAGACCCCATGGGAACCCTGAATGAACCAATGGTTTAGTAGGGCCCTATGAAATCTGTTTTAATTTTTCCCCAATTTAATTTCATTTAAGCTGAATTCAACATTTCTGTCATCTAATGACTGTTATTTAATTTTCACAAGCATAAAGTTCTGTGGTTCAGCTGAACATTGAGTATTTTTGTAAGGTACTAAAAAGTATTATCATCTTTTTTTAAAGAAAAAAACATCCTTTGTGTGCAAAACCAATAATTTTGTGCATCACATTTTTCCAGAACAAATATTTTTGTAAAATAAAAATGCTTTATTGTTGAACTTGATGTAAACATGTGTCTCATGGAGAAACAAAACCTGCAAACAGTTCAAACTTGAGCTCACCTGCCTTTTGAACAGAACCTGTGTTCATTTTTACTTCCATCTCTCACAGAGAACACACGGGCGGTGGGTTTGATGAAGGCTTCTCTTGTATTCTGGTGCACACACACCAACACATGCACACACACGTACGCTATTGTCTTGCCGAGTACCTGTGTTTGTAGAACGCTGTCTCTCTTGTAACCAGAATATCTCCAAATAAGACTTTTAACTATGATTTTGTCGTTGCCAATATTTTCCTCACTTGTCTCTCAGCCATTGTGACGCTAAGCTAACTCAAGGGGGTGGGGATCTAACATTAATAGATCCTTCTGATTAGCCAAATATTGGAAGGGCAACATTCGATTGGTCAAATATTTAAAGGTTGGGTGTGTAACATTAATATTTTTAAATTACTTTAAAAATGCTTACATTTGATTTTCTGACCCTGTTCTATGAGAAAAAGTAAGTACTCTGTTATATTTTATTTTTCTTCTAAGTCCCTCCCCGGCCTCTACAGCTAAATGAATCATTTACGCAAGCCTAATGCATTGACCAAATAACGTTGCGTTTCCACAGGAGAGAACTGTCAATCTACGAGAGTGCACCTGTCACCAGTGTGACGCGCGCAGCTTAGCAGACGGTCAATGGAGCGACAGAACCTGAAGTTACCAATTTTTTGACAGCCTTATTCACCTAAAAAAAATAAAAAGGATTAAAAGTCCTTCTCCAAAACTCGCTGTAGGATGTTTAAGACAGTCCAGTCGACATTACAACGGAGAAGCTTTTTTAAAAAGATAGCTTCGGGAACTTCCCAGCCTCAAAACGGATGAAGAGTTTACAAAGTTTCTTTTGGACAGGTAAAATACTAATTAATAGATTGTATTTTAGAGAATTTTACCGGAGAATTGTATTTAAATAAAGGATATAATAGAGCAGATACGGTAATTATGATGCTTTTACCATTGGCTCATTTAGCTGTAGCTTGAATGCTAACTCGACCATAACGGAGCTAATGTCAGTAAACAAAGCTGTTTGGTTGAAGGAAAGGGGACTTTAGCTTTTGTGTGTTGGAGCTAATGATTCGTGTGGCATTTTACTGTATCATTTAGTGTTTTAACCATGACAGTCTATTGTTTAGAGCTGTTAGCCCACAGCTATATTGTTAGCAGTGATTTGCTAGCACTTCCGTTTTCTTTGGTGTTTACATGTTTGTGAGCTGCATATTAGATTAAAGTAAATGATTAGCAGCTCTTGTATAACCCTATCAAGGTTGTGGAGATGATTTAGCAATTATAAATAGTTGTATCTGAGCAGTAATATCAAGAAATAAAGGCCAAATCAGCTCTAAGTTAGCTCTCTCAGACATAGCCTTTAACTGTAGCTATAATCGAGTGCCAAAATAAGGTTGTTTTTTGAAGTTTCCCTGCTTGTAAACTGTAGAATAAAGAAAAAAAAAAAAGGTTGATTAGTAGCTTGTGTTGAACTCAATGATGGCTGAAGATTTCACTCATCAGTTAGAAAAATGTGTCTCTGAGCAGGAAAAGATATAAAAATCTGTGTTAAGTATGATCTTCATGTTACAGTAAATTGTTTTTATTTTTGTTATTAGTTTTTCATACCTTGATTTCAACATATATTACAATTACATAGATGTGTAAAATAAGAGATGGCTGTATACTGTTGTAGTCTCTGTTTTATTTATTTGTTTAGCCTGTGATGAATGCTACTTTTTATTTTAATTTTGACTTTGTTTTAACAGTAGGGGAGAGCGGGGTAAAGTGGGACACTTTTTACATTTGCTCCCCTCCAAGCGAGCTAAAATGATATATCAGTTAAATTTATACATTTCCCATTAATTCAGGATGTTTCCTTGAAATGGTAATTATCAGAATGTATTCAGGATGAAGGGCAGTGACCTGGATGGGTGGGCCGGCGATCTCCCTGCCCTGGGTGGTTTTGGGGAACGGGGGTGCTTACTGGGGCCAGCGGGGGAGCTGGCTCCCTGGGAGGGCTTGTTCTCCCAGTCTTGCCTCCCCATCCCTAGATTTTTCCCTCCCTCTGCTCCACCACGTCACCACACACACAGGGCTTTGGGTCACGGGTACGTCATGGGTGTGGAACACCATCTCTGCAGTCCTGTGGCAGCCTGTGGCCCAATTTTATTGCACAATTTAAACACTTCCACCCCAGACATTCTTACATTATGCATCTAGGGTCTTTGGAGAAATTACACCCAGTAATACCCGGGGGAGGGAGGTCTAGCCAGCTAACCTCTCCTCCGGTGTCATTACCCACCTCCACGCATTTAGACACTTAGGATCCAAGGCGGGGGATGGCAGGCCGCCCCCCACTCTTTTTAAAAGCATCTTACTACAACACGCATCAACACCACATTGGAGCAGGCGGGGGGAGACTTGGGGTCTTCACACACCCCTGTTCTCTGCTTGCTGCCTGGGGCCTGGAGTGGAGCGGGCCATCTGGTCGGGGTCTGCGGTGGGGGGCTGCTCGGCTGCGGCGGGGTGCGCGGTGGTCTGCTTATCCCCACTTCAGTAAGGGAAGGACCATCTTCTGGATCTCAGAGCCGGCTTCACCCTTAGGGCGCTGGTCCCTGGTCCTGGAACATAGAGAGTGCATGGGGAGCGAGAGTGGGTGTATAGCGTCTATTGTGTGTCTTGGTATGTTTGCAGGAATGTGTGTGTGCACGCATGAGGGAGGGAGAGTGATTGTGTCTGTGTGTGACTGTTTTTCTGTCAGGTTTCGTCCCCCCCCCC
>SSNR01000276.1:626563-656612 GCA_006937965.1 Callopanchax toddi | reverse complement strand
CCCCCCCCCCCCCCCCCCCTTTCTGTGACATGCTAGACCCTCCTCTGTAGAGACCATCCTCCCTGGCTGCGCCTCGGCATTGGTGGTGCCTTTCTCCGCTGGCGTATTGGGGTGTCTTGGGGTCTGGTGCTGGGTGCGTCTGCCTGCTCTTCTTCCTGTGACTGCCTGGTTGGATCTGGGCCCCCGGGGGTGGTCGGGCCTCTGCTGGGGCCGGTTCGCTCCTGGGTCTCGGGTCTCTGGTTCCGGCTAGATCTACCCTGGATGGCCGGCTGCAGGTGGTGCCTGTGAGCTCCTAGCCGCGACCCCCCAGGGGCTCTAGCGCGGCGACTGCCGGGGGGCCCACGTGGGGTGAGCCTCTGCGCCCTCTGGGGGAGAGTTTAGCGACTGCCCTGACGGCGATCTCCCTGGGGTGTCCGTGCCCTGGGTGGCCTCTGGACGTCTGGGGCCTGGACCTCCTCCGCGTCCTCCGTGGGCCTTGGGGACGGGTCTGTGGCTCCTCAAACTTATTATTGAATGTTTTAATAGAGAAACCTTACATACACAAGAGAGCATATATACACACAGGTGATCACAAGGTGTTCACATAAAGACGAACTCAGGTGTTTTCAGACACATTAACTGGGGCTGTGGTTGACACTGAACTCTCTTGAACTGGTGTATACGTATACATTTGAAGAATATCACAACTGTTGTATATTCATATGCTGTTTGTTGCTGTTGTATCTATTCTCCCTGTTTTGTTTGCTTGTTTGTTTGTGCTTTATTTACAGGTCTAGAAGTGGACTCTTCACGTCTCTTGTTCTCTTCTTTTTCTGTTCATTTTCTCCCCCATCCCTCTTTCTGTACCCTTCCCTTCACTTTCAGGCTCCGTGTCCAATCAACCATAAAAATATTCTAATAAAGATTTTGGGGGTTATATTTAAACAAAAATCAGGAGGAGTTTTATAGCAGTGGCTGTAACCTCTCACCTGAAACAGCAACACTGTTGGGCTTGTTTTTGGCACTCAGACATTATTCTGTTTGCTCCACAGCCGGACAGGACACGGGGTTAAAAAAAAAAAGAAAATATGATGGTTTAAAAAAAAGTCGTCTTGCGTCTCACTTTACCCCAGGTTAGGGGTAAAGTGAGACAGACCAGAGAAATCAATGGGGTAAACTGATCCACTTACTTTTTCCACTCTGAAACTACCATAACAACAATAAAACAATGTAATTCAAAATATTTTGTTAACATTCAAATGAGAAATTGAAATCAACTTGCTTCAACTCAACTCCTACTACAAAATATCCCTTTTTATGTACTGTATATAAAGTCTTAATATAAAAATGCAAGGAGCCTATGTAGCCTACTGCATACAATTGAATACAGCCCACATAGTCACACACACAAAAAATCTGCAAATATAACACAGTCTGAGGTTCAGAACACAGGACCCTTAGAGCCAGCTAGAACAGCCTGGGACTCAACAGGTCTACTGTAGATCCACAATCAGAGCATAACTCTACAACTACAGTCAGCCTCTACAACTACTCTACAGTCCAGCCCCGAAGATTGCAGTAAAATATGAAGAGTTGCTCTCTACATGTGGTCCCTCCACACCTCTTAGGTTGAGGCAGCTTCTTCACCACATCTCCTTTGGGAACATGTGTCACATCATTTTCTTTTAGCAACTTTTGTGTTTCCCTGAATTTTTCTAAGGAATTGGGTAAGAATTTCATCATCTTCAACTTTTTTGACCATGCCAATATACTGGACGCTCCTGTGTTTGGTTGTAAAGTTAATCATGACAAAGTCACCCACAGACAGATCTTTGTTTTCTCGATCACTTCTGTCATCTTCAGAACTCTCTTCGTCATCAAGTGGGACATCACTCGATCTGTGTACTTTCTGAAAGTACACAGACCATCACTCTCCTCAGAGCTGCTAACTACGATTTTCTATTTGGTTGTTTTCTTCTTTGGTTTTCCCTTTTTCTTTACTATTTTGCCAGTTTCTTTTGTCTTTCTTTATAAGCCTCTTCAACTGCCTGTTTCTGGAGTATCAGTTATGATGGATGTCTTCACACGCTTTCGTTTGGTTTGTGTTCTGGGGACATTTGGGAAGTGGTAGGATTTCACGAGGAGACACATATCCAGATCGGCTGGGAACAAGTGGCACATCTGAGTCAGCTGGTGAGGCACATCCATGTGGACCATGTGCAGTGGATGGATAACCAGAGGGTGAATTATCTGCAGCAGGTGGTTTGTCTGCAGGTGGATCATCTGCAGTGGCAGGCTGCAGCTCAGGGTTTGGCCGGTCTGACACCAAAGATGGTGCAAACGCTTCATCAGGGTTATATGGAAAAATCCCAGTGGACCTAAATCCAGAAGTGATGTTGCGTGGTGTTACAGCTGACATGAAGGCCTCATTCAAGTCCTGCAGTCTGGTAGATGGAGACTGTTTTGCCGGGGTTAGACCTCATCCACCCATCAAGAGCACAGCTGTATTGGGTCTTGACCAGACCATACTCGGTCACGTTGAGAGGCTGCAGGTGCAACTTAACTTGTGCCTCATGGTGGCAAATGCCTTATAGCATTTGTCTCACTTGACCCCACCTCCACCATTTTAGAAAAAATGACCTTTCTTAGCAATTCAGGCTAACCTTCAGCTAGCATCATCACATGGTTTTATATGTTGGTAGTTCATCAACAGGTGTGATATAAGTTTTTCTACCTGAATCAGTTTGCTTTGGCACAATAGTTGATTAAGTTGACATCAAGAAAATTTACTTTTACATGCAAAAAAAATTTGGGGGGAAAAAACATGCTTACCTCAGGAAAATGAGTCTCTATACTTTATGGCCAATAGGAAATGGGAGGAGTTTGGAAGTAAAATGGTCACATGTGCACAAATGTGTTCTGTTGCCAAAATATAGGTGGTGTCTCACATTACCCAGTGTATCACATTACCCCGCTCTCCCCTAATCAGTCCATATTTGGAGCATCAACACCATTGAAACGCCACATGTTTACAGCTCCAACACCAGTACCAGCTGTTTAGCATTCACGAGAATCATCTGAAAGGTAAAAAGCTCCTGAAAACCTCCACCAAGAGAAAATAGTTTTGCCTGTTGGTTAAAAGTTAGTGGTGGATTAGGTGAAGATTTTATGAAAGTTGGAAAATGTAGGTAAAAAAAAATGTCTAATGCTGTGAATTCATATTAAAAAAGATCTATTGACCTTAATTATATTTCTGTTTTTTATTTTCAATAAAGATGATGATTTGGAGGGGATGATGGAGAAAGGTCAAGCTCCAACTGAGGGATCTTCACATCTGTAAGTAGAAAGTTGCATGTGGGTGTCTGATCAGAGAAAGTTAAAATAAAAGGATTTTAGTATTTTATTAGGTTTTTTGTGTGTAATTTCAAATTAACATTTATGAGGAGGAGTATAACATTATTCCTCCTAAATATTCAGATTGTTATAAAATGTGTCTAGTGTCACAGACTAAAGCCTTTGTTTTATCTTTTTTCAGGTGACACAAGACGACTCATACACACAGATCTTCAAACCATGACAGTCAGCCAACCCTTGACAAGCAACAGGACTTCATCGACGGTATGAGCCGAGGCCTGAGGATCTTCATTATTATGGTTTACTGTCTGGAGTCCTAGCACCATCTATGCTGCAACTGCTACAACATCAACAGGCTCGTAGTGATGGTAAACAAAAAAATCTGTATTTTTTTCTTCCACATATCAGTACACTTCTAAATTAACAGGTCAAACTTTGCAGCAGAAGTAGGTTTTGGGTGCAGCTAAACAAAAAAAATAAACATTCTGTTTTGTCGTGTCCACTTCTGCTCCTGGCAGCTCATGGAGGCTTCTCATCAGCAGGGTGCTGCATTCAGAGCCCACCTGCTGTACTTTATCAGGCTCATCAACAGAGGAGCCTAAGAGGGGCGGGTCTCCTACTGGACAGCCAGACAGTTCCACTATTGTTGTGGTAAATCAGGCCTGCTACTAATCCATACTGCTCTCTACATGTTCTCTGTACATGTTCTCATCTCTTGTGCCGTCCTTCCTCTAGAAAACTCTGCATGGCTGCCGTTCACCCTCCTCGCTAACTCCTGGACCACCACTGTCACCACCACTTCGGTCCTGCCCATTCCCTGCCTGCCTCTACTCCAGGACATCTTCAGATCCTCCCTCCAGTCTGACCACCTCGACTGACCAGTACTTTCCCCTGCTCCATTTCTCCTGAGGACCCAGTAAGCCTCCCTCATTCCTCTGAACATTTTAAATTCTCATTCACCACTAACCCTCTGATTCTCTCTCCCTAGAAACCTGCTGGTCCCGTCTCCTGTTCCTCATGGGATCCAGTTCCACCTACTCATTTTAATAAACACTCTTTGACTTATCTCTGCTTGTGTTCGCTCCAGGGTCCAGTAAAACCACTCATTATGACAACTTTATAATTCTTTTCTAACTAGATTTTTAAAAATACAAACTTTGTACAAATCTATGCTAATTATTTATAGATGTCTAGAAAATGTTTGAGGTAGAAGTTGAAGATTCTGTTGTCCTGCAGGAGGAGTTTCACATTTATCCAGTTTACAGAGGAGTTTAGAGGAGTTAGGCTTTATGATAATTTATTATAAAACATTGAACATATCAAACTAAAATGTTATATTCCTTGCATCAAAAACACAATAACACACAATCATGTAAAATATTAGTTATATACAGATATTAATTAGAATCATCTGGGAATAAATCCTGTGTAATTCCCATTGGGGTCGAGGGATTTGTCTCTTTCTCCAGACAAATTAGGATTACAACCCTGTGGCCTGCTTGCCGTGCTACAAATTGTAAGAAGCATGGTGAACCAGTGTCCTGGCCAGGTGATGACACTGTTCTGTAAGAAACTCCTCCAGGACAGTAGAAAGGTGGCATACAGCAGGAACATGCACACCATGAAGGTTGATAGGATGTAGCAGGAGGACCAGAGAGGACATCAGAGAACATCAGGGTCTGGGTCCAGCATCCTGGTCAGAACATCAACAGCCTGCTGAGGGTTCAGGTTCTGTATGTGTTGAGATAAAAGTGAAAAGAGATGCATTACACCAACAATATTGAGTGTTAGTGTTGAGTGTAAATCTAAATAGTGAGAATAAAACACAAATATTTTAACAATAGTCTTGCATTTAAATAAAATGAGACAAAGACATCAGGTTTACATGCAATCCAAACTAGGCCTAAAACAGTAAACAGAAAAGCTCTGGAAGCAACCAGGATTAGAGGACAACACAGAATGTAGAGTTTATTCAGGATCTGTGCCTGAATCATTTCTATAACATGATGTACATTCATCCCTTCCTGAATGACACAATAATGTAAACTAATAGTTAGACAAAATTAATAAATGTAAGCAATTCCATGGAGCTAACACTAAAACAGGCTAGTGACTCAATAAAATGCTAACAGTTTGATAGTAGTGGGTTTATTGATAATATGGGTTATGTCAACTGTAACTGGTCTGTTTAAAATATATTCATATACAGTATGCTGGTGAAGGTTCTCAGTCATCCAGGTCATGGTAATCCAAAAAGGGTTTGAATAAAGGCAACTGGACTTGTTTATAAGTAAACAAGTAAGCAATAAATAAGCAACAAATAGTTAGTAATAAATAAGTAAACTAAGCAATAAATAAGTCCAGTTGTCTTTATTCAAACCCTTTTTGGAATATATTCATATATATTCTTTATCAAATGCTTTTTGTAAACAGTAAATAACCAATGTTTGGGTTCAAAACAACATTCTTACCTCAGAAAACTCCCATTGCAAACAGCAGGTGCGCTCTGGAGAAATGCAGCTAGCTAGCTGTTTACTACGCTCGCTGTAGCAGCGCGTGCACGTTATGAGGCGTGGCTTTGGGCTCTTTCTGGAAGGGCGGGGGAGGAGAAACACCCGAGCAGGTTTAAAAATCTCCTCCTCCTCTCCTTCATGACGTCAAACTATGAACCATGACTTTAGACCTCCGTGTGACTGACACAATGCATTAGCTTAGAAAGAACTGATGTATGGAAACATTTGAGCCAACCTTATATCACAGTTTGTTCTGAGATATGCCTATGACCTAGCTGATATTGTGATGGTCTATATATTGTGCAGCCCTAATCAAGCCGTTATGAAAGCAGAACATGAAAACATTAAAAACAGAAGTTGCCAACTCAAACTCTTATCTGCAGCAAAACTCAACATCAGTGGAATCTTATGGAACTAGAATTGGGACTTTAGTTTTGTACTTGTAACTTACGTTTTGTATTTGTAACTTTTAGTTTTGTGCTTGTAACTCAAGTTTTGTACTTGTAAACTTTTAGTTTTGTATTTGTAACTTAGTTCTGTGACTTGCACACATTTAAAAAAAATACAAGTTTCAAATTACATGTTCAAATTGCAGGTTTTTAAACACGCACAAAGCTATGAGGTTCATACAAATCACAAAACTTTTTTTTTTATCATTTATGGCTTGCCCAGAAGAACCAACCATGGAAAGAGGGAGGCAGTGCTCACAACTAACACTTGATTACGTTCACTCTTTACCAGTAGGTGGCAGTGAAGGTGCTTCACAAGTATGCTGTCAGACAGAAATCCATTTGTAAAAAATCTACTCCACCAGCAGCGTTCCTCGGACGACCAAACCACACTGAAGGTAAGAACTAACTTCAAGTCTTGTAAAAGTTTGAATTACCCCTCTAGCCTTCACCTTATTTAGTTATTTAGTTTTAACTCGCTAAAACAAACATGTGTTCAGTCGGCTTGTTATGCTATGTGAGCTAGCAGGCTAGTCGGAAATAGCATGAACTCCTCTACCCATGAACAATTAAAACTGTTAGGGTAAAACATCACAACATGTTAGATGTTTCAGTGTTTCTGTTTGTGAGGAAATGATGGTTAACTTTTCACACTGGGTGGATTTTGTTACCTTGCCAGGTAAAGAGGTGACTGGTGTTTTAGCCAGCTAGCTCTGTAATGGAGGCCTACAGTTAACCTGAATGAAGCCTCAAATGCTTGTTCTTTTATGTCAGAGACACAGACCCTGACAACATCTTAAGGCTCCACTGACCAGCAGCACCCCTCGTCATCAAATGGCACAAGTACAAAACTTGAGTTACAAGTACAAAACTAAAGTCCCAATTCTACGTAGTTCCATAGATTCTGATTTTCTATGTTTACAGGGCAGGACTGGGCCTTAAATGGGTGTTCTCATCCAGTATTGTTAAACAGACAGGTCAAGGCTCACACTTTAGTTTAGGGATCCATGTCAAGCCTTAGTTGTCTAGACGCCTCATGCCCAGTAGACAGCAGCAAGCTAAAGGCAGAGTTCTGAAGCATTAAGACTTGAATGGATTAGCTAAAGAGAGCTATTGCACTATTGCAATATCAGAATGTGGTTTTGAAATTACAGGTCAGTGTTTACTTTAATCTTTTCAGCTGTGCATCTTCCACATGAGCACCAGGGAGTGGTTTCATGTAACCAATCTTTTTTTGTATGCATCACCATGGAAGAAGCCTCAGAAGTCCCTAAATAAAACCCCATCTCTCTCCCTCCCAACATGAGAAGGAATGAGTAAATTGATCACGTAATGTCTGAACTATCATCATGAGCACACCTACAACTGGGTGTACTGCAGCTCTACTAAATCTGGGCTGGCGTCAGCGCCTGCTGGATCCATAAAGTAGAGTGTGGCAGTGGCATCTCTGGGCAGGACCGGGGGGCCCGGAGGTCTGGGTCTCGACCGGGGCCTCGGTGGGGCAGGGGGACCCATGGTGGCCATCATGGCCCGGTTCTGGTTTAGAAGGCCTGGGCCCTGTCCCGACGAGTTGTCAGTGGTCACCTCTTTGGGCTGCTCTCTCCGGCAGTGGTTGCTGTTCCACCATGTTTCCAGCGCAGCCACAAGGAGGGCGAGCAACAACCCAGCAGCAAGGATGCAGAACACACCAGCAAAGCTGTGGAGACGCAGCGCTCGTCCCTCTGGTTGAGCTTCAGTTTGGCTTTGCAGGTCACAGCGGCCTTTCTTTGGCCACCATTTTTGCTTCAGAATGTCAAGATCACCTTTTTCCTGAAGCTCCAAAATCCTGTTGGGAAGAGAAGCAGTTAAGTAGTCTGTCACACTCATTCACAGTAGGTGTTCAGTTCTAATTTGATAAGAGAACATCAGACAAATCCTTTAGTATCAGCGATCAATATTAAACATTGGCTGATAAAATTACAACTACAGCTCAGCAGATAATTGTATTAAACCATTTTCAGAGATGAAGGAAAAACTGAAAGTAAGTCTTGAACAAATCAGAACAATTACTACACTATTATCATGTATCCAATAATTAAATAACACAGCTCATTATATAAATCTAATAAAGAAAAAACCCTACCCTGCTAATCTATTAGCACTGACTGTAAGATAATTAAAGCCCAAAAGAGGGTAAAGTGCTATTAAACACTGCAGTTTTTAGTTTACAGCAGTAGAGTGTGAGGCATAGTGATTGATCGTAAACAAAAGACCATTTCTTAGAAAAACGAGACAAAGAAAAACAATTACAGCCTGAAGAGTAATGAAATTCAAACTTTAAGCACTGCAACAAAAAGCATCAAACACTGCAGTCAGAATGTTAGAGCACTGAGAAAAGGATGAATAGATGTTGTGATGGCAGTCACTGCATCCCTCAAGAGCAGCTGAATGGAGCAGTTAATCTGTTCAAAGGTGATTCTTACATTATACCAGTTCGCCTACAGATTTATTCAGAATGGAGAAAAAAGCACAATCAGAGATGCTCACAGCTGCTACCAGGGGTGGTCCTAGACCATTTGGCGCCCTAGGCGAGCTTTTCTAGAGCCCCCCCCCACATACACACACACACACACCCGCGCTCCATCACCATCACCACTAAACCAAACAAACGTGAAATGGCTGGATGTCCAACAAGCTGAAAATGAAAATTGTGATAATGAATAAACTAATGCAGGTGAAAATAATCAGATATTAACTTTTTGCCTTTTTTATGGCATCTAAAAATACTTTGAACATTATTTGGATATTCTCTAAGGACATTAATTACTTAATTCTTGATGACTTTACCTGATTATTGGAGCAAGCCATCTGTGTTTACTTCTAATTTGGTCAAATTTGGTCCTGCATTGTTCATCTTTATATATACCATATTTGCTCGCATATAAGACGAGGTTTTTTTCATTAAAAATAATTTTGAAAAGGGGGGGGGTCGTCTTACTATCGCGCCCCAGCAGGGGGCGCATGCTTTATGTTCAAACGGCAGAAGCGCCGCCAGCAGGAAGCAGCTCTTAGACCGCGAGCGGTCCCAGACGTCCGCTCCACCTCAAAGTTACAGGTCTATTGAGGATTAAAACACCTGATGTCAAAGTCCAGCTCCAGCCAGATCAACTTCTGGCGTTTTCAGACTAGTTTGGGTTTTTGGTTCGGTCCGGTTCTGTTTAGTACGTATGCAGCCAACACCTTCTGTGGGACCCGCTGCAGCTGCAGTGTTTTCAGCGTGAGCTCTGTACAGGTGAGCGCGTCACTCAATTCACACATGCATTCATCCTCAAGCCTGAAAAACACCTGAGAATCCAGCTCTGCCTGACGTCCACAGGACCCGGTTCTGAAGCTGCGCGCGCGCGCGCGCACACACACACACACACACACACACACAGTCTCAGTGAGAGAGCGAAGGAGAGAGGGAGGAGGGAGGGCCCACACAGCCAGAGTGAGGAAGAGAGAGCTTCTTTTTTCTCTTTTTTTTCCCAATTGACTGAAATATGTTGTCACATAGAACTTTAGTTCCTGTCTGATTAATAAGCAAATATTAAAGCAGTCTGTAATTAAGGTATCATATAAATTATTTTCTCAAAATTTAATAAAAAATAGTTTCTTTATAAAGTGAATTTATTCTTTTTTCTGAAGATCAGTCTTGAAAAATGGGGGTCGTCTTATAATCAGGGTCGTCCTATATTCGGGCAAATACGGTAGTATCTTTGAAATAAATCACCAAAGCAGGGCTCTTCAGGGTGAGAACAGAAAGGACAGGAACTGACTAATCAGAGGACACTGTACTTCAACCACAGGCTCCACCTCTAAAGTCTCAAAAGTCAACAGTCAAGTGAGCAAAGTTTGAGCAGCAGAGCGTGCACTGAGACTTATGGCCTATTCATCCTCCACGAGAAGAAAGAATTTTGTTCTCGCTGGGGGGCTGCGAGAACAAAATGACGTCATTTTGTTCTTGCAGACCCAGTTCGGCAGCGCTAATGGCTTGTTCTTGTGCACATCAGCCGGGCCGAACTTTTTTTGGCAGGATGTCCGAGAACAACTGCTGTGATTGGTCAGAAAGGGAGGATGAGCGTGGTTACTGCGGGTAGCGGTTGACGTTTTTCTCCGACGCCTGCTGTGCTGCTTTGTGCGGATGGACCGAGGAGTCCGAGTCACGGTCTGGATCGACCCGAGCTAAGAGGACCAGCGAGAACCGCGAGGGTTTGTGCCGGCGACCCGTATACTGTACATCCGCTCCTCACGTAGCGAGGACGGATCGTTTTAAACTGCACACACACACACACACACCTGATACGCACACCCATTTGATACGTCACTGAAGCAGTTCGACAGCTGAGTTCTCGGGGAGTATGAATGCTCCCTGCCGAAATGAACTTTTTTCTTGTTCTCGGCGCTCCCCAGCGAGAACAAATTTCTTTCTTCTCGTGGAGTATGAATAGGCCTTTACTGGCTCGCTCACAGTGCAGAAATGCCTTCTCATGTTGTATATTGTCACTAATATTCAAACCTCCACTCTCATATCACGCTTACGTGCTAGGTGTTTAGTCTGCAAATGCAAAATGTGCATTCACGAGTTTTGAAACTAAATAAACACCATACAGATTAATCAAATTTAGAATTCCTATGATCTCAGAGTCCTGCAGATTTTAAAAATTTTACAGGTTAGCTTATATTAAAATAGGAAAACAGCAAATGAACCATTTTCTGCTCACAATATTTACCATATTCTAATTGATTGGACTATAAAATAAATACCCGTAAACATACTTCTGAGAGAACAGGTCTCTGTAAGGGCTGCCGTGCTGCAGGGCAATGCCATATCCTCTGGTGCTCATGCTGTTTCCTGCTATCGTCAGCGTGCAGTCATCGTCTGTCAGAGCAGCATACTCCACCACTGCCATATCCCATAGAAAGGCGTACGACTCGCGCTTTGCCTAGAAATTAAAAAACATTTCCACACCCACAAAATTATTACAGACATACAGTACTGTATGCTAGAGCTACATTTACTGCAGAGAAACACAGCTTGTGAGCAAAAGTTAGGATATTTGATTCACTCAGAATCAAATAAACTAGTTTTGTAAAATTACAACAAATGATGAAGAAACAGAAAAGCAATCAGAAAATACAGTACAGTAATATTAAATGTCACTTAAAATTAACATGCAGTCATGATTTTGGGAAGATTATATAATATGGTATAATGTTCAGGAACTAATCATTCTGTTTAATTTGTGCTTGAATTGTTAAAAAAAATTATTATTCAAAATAAATGAATCTTTGCTGAAAATTAAACTGATTAAATAATAAAATGACTTTTTTTTCTTTATTTTGAGTTGGAATGAGTGTTGTCTTTTGACTAAGATTATAACAAAATATAGCGTTAATGCACCTTTTTTTCAAAATGTTAATGAGATGCTGACAAGTGACTCTAAATGACTACAATGAGATGAAATGTCTCTGTGTGACCAGACAAAACCGTTAGTGAGTGGAGTTGTGGAACAGTATTTGGGTGATCTCTTTTTGCTGTCAATCATGTGAACTCAATCTCCACCCTGAGCATCATCTTATTTTAGCGGGGTTGACCCTTTGATAATTTTGGGGGCGATCAGTCTATCGTCTCTGGCGGTGTCCTCTCTCACCAAATGGATATTTATTCAAAGAATCCTTCTTGACAGCTTGTGACAACCCTGATGATTGATTCCATATTGTGTTCTTATTTAATCAACTCCACGGTGAGTCATTTGCTTTTTTTTGTTTTGTTTTAATAAAAATGCGGCGCTATGTTCACCAATTGAAACCATAGATGAGCTAATGGCTAGGCTCATGAGTTTTAAGTCCTGATTAGTGATATTATTCATTAAACAGCGATATGTCTTCGTTATCATTATGGCCGAATGTTAGACCAATACTTACAGTATAATGTTGATTGAATATTTTGGTTATTGTAGTTTTGTGTGTTTTTTTTTTTGTCACTTGACCTGTTTAAAGATAAACGGCCTATAGTACTTTTGAATTGATTGATGTTAGTGATTCTAATTTCCAAATTATTAACCTAAATTACCTTTTTAAAGGATTATTACTTTCTGACTAAAGTGACTAAAACCATTTTGAGTTTTTTCGACTAAAACTGGACTAAAACTATTACATGACTAAAATGGGACTAAAACTAATCAGCATTTTAGTGCAAAAGACTGAGACTAAAACCAAAGTGGTTGATAAAAACAACACTAGTTGGAACAACACACAATAAAAATGTAGATACCGGTATATTTTTGGGATTTGTCTAATTTTTTTTTCATGTCTGCAACCTTTTGTTCCAAAATAAATAAACTAATGTGCTACTGTTCTAAAAATCACTTGATATTATTTATGTTTTTAAAAATGTTTTAAGAGAAAAAAAATCTGTTTGAATTAGGGCTGGATGATAATTCAATATCAATATATAGTATCTATCAATAGACGGGTGACTCGAGAAAAAAAAAAACGGGTCGATAAAAAGTTCAATAAAAAGTTTGCTGTCTTTTTTCATTTCATCCAACCGGGTAACGTGATACTAGAGTCATTACTTACTACTTACTTACTAACCAATCAGAAGCACAGACCCAGTCTGCTCCGTCACTAAGCCCCTCCCCTCTCAGACCAAAACAGCAGGTAACTTACAGAAGAGCTCACGGTGGAGGAAACTGTTCTGAAAATGGTTTCAGTAGTTCAACCGCAAATTTCAGACAAAAACCAAAAAACAGTTGTTTGCAAAGTTAGCAGAGAAAAGATAAAAACCAAGTCTGGTAACACAACCGACTGGTTTTATCATCTAAGCCAGTCATTCCCAAAGACGGGGTCCCGACCCACAGTGTAACATTAACACAGTGTAACATTAACACAGTAAAACATTTTTTAGGGGTTGCCAAATTAATTTCAGAACAACACTATTTTTTTCTAACCAAAGCTGCTTTCATAAAACAACGCCGCCAAATTGCCGTGAAGCTGAGGCGGCATCTGGGAGCCTTTGGCAGTTCATAAGTGGTCAGACCGTGCCGGTAATGTTGCGCAATCGTGTGCTTTTCACAAAATAATAATAATAATGCATCAGTTTTATATAGCGCTTTTTAGGTCACTCAAAGACGTTTTACAGAGTTGCATTATTCATTCACACAGTCATTCTCACCGGTGGTGGTAAACTACGACAGACGTCTGTAGTCACAGCTGCCCTGGGGCAGACTGACAGAGGTGAGGCTGCCATTCTGCGCCATCAGCCCTTCTGACCACCACCAACATTCACACACAGTCACACTCACATTCATGCAGGCAAGTTGGGTGAAGTGTCTTACCCAAGGACACAACGACAATCTAAGCCAGCCGGAGCTGGGGATTGAACCGGTGACCCTCTGGTTACCAGACCGGCCACTCTCCCAATTGAGCTAATGCCGCCCCAAAAGATTATGCAATGGCGGTATAAAGGGGTATGGGGCGGTCTTCGCGCTGTTGACGTGCAGGATTACAGACGTGAGATGGAAGTTCCCTTAATAAACAAACAGGTAACTTCTGCTTCTTCTCATAATGCCAGAAGCACCGGATCTCTGTGTCGCTCCAGTTTGCCGTCTCTGCTGAGATTTACAAATGCTTATAACAGCATTCCCATGTTTACCTGATTTTTAAAATTTTCCGGTCGGAGGTCGACGCACGTTTGCCCCGTTATTAGTAACACCTCCCTCTGTTACACCAAGGCATAATCCTCATTCACAAGTCCGTTGTTGCGGTAATATTACTACAAGCGTGGCGGCATGAATGCCGCAAAATTCCCGCATCGCCATGCTGCCACGGCGCTTTCATAAGACACACCGTGGCGGCAGTATTACGCTAAGTTTTATTCATCGGCACACGTTGGCATGCAAAGGAATGCCTGCTGATCTCGACAAAACGCTATAAGGAGTGATCCGTCTTGTGAACTTCATTAAGAGCGGTTACCTGAACCGTTGCCGTTTTGATCAGCTGTGCTGCGACATGGGGGCGGAGCACGCACCTGCTGTTTCACACAGAGGTGCTCTGGCTTCCAAAGGACGAGTTCTGACCAGAGTAGATGAGCTGAGAAATGAAATTCATGTTCCTCCTGGAGAAGAAGTCCCCTCTTGCTGATCTGTTTACTGATGAATGGGTTTTTACTTTGTCATATCTGGATATGTTTTCATTGCTGAATGAGCCGAGTTTGAAACTGCAGGGAGAGCACGATGACATTTTCCTAAACTGTAAACATGTTCTCACTTTTAAGAAGTCTCTAAAGCTGTGGCTTGCACGCCTCAAAGGAACAAAACCATGTCATTACATGTTTTCAAATGTGTTAAAACACAAGAAGGGTTTTTCATTTTTATATTCAATTTGAGACATTTTTAAGTAAAAAAAAATGTAATGCAGAGGAACGGTTGCATTCTCCATGAGTAAATAAAGCCTTTTTAAGGATTCAAGGACTGTCATTTCAGAACATGAGATGGAACAAAATGTGTTTCCCTGGTACCGGTTACAGCCCAGACAGTAAAATAAACAAACAAGAATAGTGATAAAATACTAATAAAACAAGAATAGTAATAAAATCAAAAATAGTAATGAAATAGTAATAAAAACAAGAATAGTAATAAAACAATAGATTAAAATAGGTTAATAGATTAAAATGATAAAATAGATTAAGATTGGGTGACGAAGTTTTGTCTTTTTCAAAATGTGGGTCACCTGAAAAAAAGATTGGGAACCTTTGAGCTAAGCTACTCAGGACGAGCTGCGACTCGGCAAGGCTCTTGGAGGAGGAGGAGAGATGCTCCGTCTGCAGCTCAAAGTGAACCAAACTGGGATTACGATTACCGGTACTTGCTTCTGATAAACGCGATAACCCCAAAATGACTCGAAGGACTTGAAGCCTGGACTCAGGACGCATCGACACATGTAGAAGATTCAGAGGACCCGGACCCGAGTTGTCTTGGGTTTTTTGTTTTTTTGGAGGACTATAACAAGTTGAAACCCCTGAGCGGCCCACCTGCTTCTCCTGGTTCAAACCATTAATCACTCAAAGTCGATCAATCATGTCCCAAAATAATAAATCAACACCAGGCTTCAGCGTCAAATGGGGGGAGGGCGGTGAGCGGGCTTGCGCCTCATGCAGACCGCTGCATTTTATGAGCCGTCAACACGTTTCCTGCGTTTGAACTTTCCAAACCTTTTTTTAATTCAGAAGAAATTCAAAATAATTTTTTTTTATAATTTTGACATAAGTTTTTCTCCCCTCTCTCTGCTGTCGACTCATCCTGATCAATTAACGTAATTATTCAGCCAACCGGCGTCAGTTTGATTAAAATGTTGGAATAAAAGTTTAAAATGAATTCAATTTTTGTGTGTTCTTTATTTTATGTGTTGTTTAATAAAATTAATTAATTAAGGAATAACATAAAATGACCAGGGCTGCACTTATAATATATTTTCTACATGTTTTATTATTTTCAATCATATTGATTATCGATCAATATGAAGTTTTTTTATCGATAGGCTTTTTTTCTATATCGTCCAGGCCTAGTTTGAATACACGTTTTTTGTGTAGCTGTGTGTCATACAGTCCACTAGAATCCTTGTTATTTTAAAGATTCATAATTTTCAGGGGAGTGAACCTTGAAGTTTAAAAAAGGTTTTCAGTCCACAGGAGCTGGTTAATCAGAGCTTTTTAGAGAAAGTAGCACTCTACTAGTCATTTCACAGAAACTGTTATAAATAACCAACACAAACACTCACCTTCCTGATGCCCTCTGATGGGCTGGAGACTGAGTATTCAAAGCCATTGTTTTTGTTGATGATCTTCCAGAGCTCAGCGAAGGTGCTGTCCTGCTCCAGAGGGTTGGTGCCTTTGGCATGAAAAAACTCGTACACAGCTGAGTCCCTCACCGTCCCGTAAGCAACGTCTACCTGTTTGGCCAGGTCCTGGAATGACCTTAAGTCAAGAAAAAAATGCATCATTTAAAAAAAATATTCATCAATATTTGATCAACTGATAAAAGGATGATCTGCAAGAAAAACTAAGAACTCGTCAAGAAAATCTGTGATGTTGTTTCTCACAAAATCAAAAACAGAGTCACAGACACTAATTCAGTTTCTGTTTTTATCCTTCCTTGAGTCTCAGGGGTCACTTACCTTCAAATAAAAATATTTTTTAAATAAGAAAAGATTCAATTCCACCTTTGTTGACTCCATTTAATCAGAATGAAAACTATCACCTCCTCTTCCAGTGCAGTTTGGGAGCCAATCATCAATCTGCAGGCTCCTTATCAGCTAAATGAGCTGTAATGGGCTGATTGTTAGTTCAAATTTTAATAGCTCTGCTGCTGCTTTTTCCAGTATCACCAGCATCAGTACCCTAATCTCCAATGACATCTCCTGATCTAACAACGCCACAGTGGTCATTAAGGAGGCCCAGCAGCAGCTACACTTCCAGTGTCACAGTATGGTATGGCAACTGCACCATGGCAGACAAATAGATTCAAGAACAGTTTCTTTCCAAAAGCTTCACCGTCCTAAACTCATACTGTATGCACCGATTCACAGTTAACACCCTGTATCACCCCTCCTCCACACTGCGCTACATTCAATATTTAATGTCAACACAGCAAAACATCTGTACAATGTGAAACATCACTACTCTTGTTGTTCATTATCCACTACCTATACTAAACATGTTCATCACTACTGTACAACCTTTAATAACATGCAGTAACCCACACTGGGTGTCTGAACTGTATATCTATTTTCTTTAATCTTCATATCATCTCAGAGCTGAAAACTGTGCACCCTCCTTCACCCCGTGGTAGAATTTATTTTCTTATGTTGATTTATTTGATACATTTTACACTGCAGAAGTTGTTGCTTCTAGTCTCATTGCATATGTGTATAAAAGCATTTTATCATTTATCTTTACCCTTTTGACTCATAAATGACCACCAGGTTTGAGGTATTGAATCACTGACTGACTTAACCTCATGCCAGTGATTGCACATTAATCTTCAGAAATGTGATCTAAACTAGAACCATTTTATGGATAGTTAAATGTCTTTTCAGATTGAAATTCTTTTTATGAAGATATTATGCAATTAGAAGGAAATCCCCTTGCAACGATTAAATATTGATTGCAAAATTAGCCTTTTATATGCTGCCAAACATGTTAAATGTCACGTTCTCGGTTGTTATTGCTTAAGATGTTTGACATGCCTTGAGAAATTTGAACATTACCTTACAAAATCAGCAAACTCTTTCTCAAGCATTATGATTTATCATGTACTAGAAGATGTACTTCTGGCAAGAACTAGAGTTTAAACTAGGGGTGGGAATTTAATGCGTTCATTTTATTTATTTAATTAGGAAAAAATACTGCGTAAAAAATGTACGCAATTAAAAGCAGCTTGCATTTGAAGCAAAGGGGAACACTTGTCAGCATAATTTCCTACCGAAGCACAGATCAGCCTCTATGTGAATGCAAAGGCTGCATCGGTGGATCCAGTTGGTCGAGGTACACTCAGCCCTCCTACCATGAAAACTTAAAGTAAATTGGACCGTCTCTAGCCTTTAGATTTATTTCTGCCCTTCCTTGCCGTATGGTCCGGTGTGTATAGAGACCTGACCCATCCCGGATTCTGCAATGAAAACGAGGCAGGAGTGTCTCAAGACAGTGGGTCAGTTTGAACACAGCCCTGCAAGAAGCGATTCACTCAAACAGGGTGTTTCCACATGGAGGAAATCTTTCATTATTATTATTTGAAAACAAGACCCTTCTGAAAAAGTGCTTTAAATGAAGAAAAAAAAATAGTAAAGTTCTGTACTTGTAGGTCTGTCCACTTTTAGTCAGGGATATTTTATAGTTTTCTACAGTTTTGAACTGAAATGAGAGAGTAATATACACCACTAAATGTCAAAATTTGATGGATGGTGACCTTTGACCTCCAGCCACGCCCCCTTGATCTCTATTGTTGGAAACCCTTTGATCTTCCTATCCGCTTGACCTCTATTGTTCGACATCCTATTGTTCGTGACCTCTATTGTTTGAATCGGTGACCCCCAAAAACTAAATGTCAAAATTTGATGGATGGTGCGAAACCTTTTGTTCTGACCCATGGGAACTGCTTGACCCCCAAAAACTAAATGTCAAAAAATTTTTGATGTGCGGAGCCCCTCCCCTCCAGGGGCGTGAATCCCTCACCGCCAATTGGATAAATGAAGTCTCCGACCACTGTTGGAACGACATTCTGTCTGTGAATCCCACCCCTTTCACCAAGTCCCGCCTCTATAGAATATAAAAAGAGAGATGGGTTGCAGACTGCTAAGACTATGCTGCAGGATGTTCGGGCGAGACAAACAACAGACGACTTCGTGTTGGGACTATCCAGAATCTTTCAATCCGTCACCAGAGGGCTACAACATGGGCGGGTATCATCCACCCTCACCGGACCTTTATCCGCCGTCCACATAAGAATCGCATTACATCCTCAAAAAGAATAAATAAGCAACATACTTTTTAAGGTCACACCCCAAATTCAGATCACGCGTATTAGCGGGAAAGATCATTGGCTGCCCTCTCTATGGAAAATCTCTACAGCTCCCGCTGTCTTAGGAAGGCACACAGTATTCTCAGGGACCCATCTCATCCCGGACACTCGCTCTTTGAACTGCTGCCCTCGGGCAGACGCTTCAGAACAATTAAAGCGAGAACAAGCAGGTTGAAGAACTGTTTTTATGCCAGAGCGGTAATTGCACTCAATGCTGAGAAAACCTGATCATGGGAATTTGTGCAATAACTGCAGTGTGGGATGTTTTTAATTCTGATTNAGTTTAAGGCTTTTTTTTTTTTTTAAAAAACCCAACATTCCAACACACACCAGCCCCCAACTCTCTATCCCTCTCTCACACACACACCAGCCCCCACCCTTTCTTACACACATCTCTAATAGTTTGTGAGGTAGCCCTATATACAAGACACGCTCACACATTCATCTCTAAACACTTCTCACAAGTCTAAACTAATATATTAGAGTTATTATATACAAGTATAATAAAATCAATCTTCAAAAAATAAATAAATAAAATAAATAAAAAAGTTTTTTCTAAAAACTGCTTGGGTTCATGACTTGCTTTATAACCAGTTTAAGCCTTTTTTTTTTTTTTTTTTTAAACCCAACATTCCAACACACACCAGCACCCAACTCTCTATCCCTCTCTCACACACACACACCAGCCCCCACCCTTTCTTACACTCATCTCTAATAGTTTGTGAGGTACCCCTATATACAAGACACGCTCACACATTCATCTCTAAACACTTCTCACAAGTCTAAACTAATATATTAGAGTTATTATATACAAGTATAATAAAATCAATCTTCAAAAAATAAATAAATAAAATAAATAAAAAAGTTTTTTCTAAAAACTGCTTGGGTTCATGAAAACTCCGGAAAAAAACGTGTTACCCCCAAATTCGTCCAATCAGATCAAACCTCATAATTAGGGGTGTCACCATTTCATACCATGTGACTCAGACACAATGACGACCAATCATACAAACACGTTTAAACAATGGTTATTCTAATTGGATCCACATCTATATAACCGGCCATTTTAGATTGAAAGCCATTTTCTTCTGCCAAGACACAAGAGGAGACACGAGAAAAAAGGCTATGTCAGGTAAATATTAAACCATCATCATCATTTCGTACGACATCACACATTTCTAAAACGAATATTTATTTATTTTAGATCGTGCATCCCACGAATATATTCAAGTGATTTCAGGTGAGCTATGAAACATTACCCAAACTGAAATAAGAGTATTCTTTAACATAGATGGGTTTTTTTTAACAGACTCGGAAGAGATCGAGTTTGACAACCTAACCCAAGCAGATTTGGGTGATTATATACTAAAACAAATCTTTTCCCACATACTATCGTATTTTTAAAAAACTTTTTATTTTCAGATTATCTGAGCAACGATGTTCAACAGGCCTCTACCAGTCATCAGGCGCTGAGGAGCGGTCGCTTTCACCCGTATGAGAGACCCGACCAGGCTTCTCATCAGCCTCCAGATCGGTCTGATCCGAATACCCAGACCGACACAACAGTGAGGCGAATTCTCACTATTCACCCATACAACGAGCCGCCTGACGAAGAAGGCACGAGTGACTCATCGGACCCAGAGACCCCGCCACCCCACGGTAAGCTTTTTTAAAGTATCGCGCGGTAGAAAATATCCGGTTATATCACCCCAGTTATGCAACCATCTGTGGTGCAATGGTCATGTTTGGTGGTATGACGCCATCTGGTGGACTTATGTTTGTATTACAATGTAATTTCAGAAGACGAGCCAGCAGAGGGCGCCGGAGAAGAAGCCCCCAGAGGTAAATCAATGATCAGAAGTCAGATTTTATTATTATTTCTTTTAAATTTCTAATAAAAATGTTTATATCTTTTCACAGAGCTCACAAGAGACCAGATCGCCAGGATGGGGTTTGAAGCGATGATGAAGATCTCCAGGATCTGTTCAGAATTTTTCAAATGAATCGACTGTGAGGTGATGTCGACTCATTAATTGAACTGCGAGGTGTTGATGCCAGATTTGTTTCTGAATCAATCAATAAAATACTCGCCCTACGATTCTTGATTTTATATAAATGAGTCAAAGACAATCTCATAGTGTTATATATGAATAGACATTACATGCAGCCACCATGCAACCTCACTACTTCCAACCTTTAGAAGATGCATTAAATACATTGGTTGATACTCCTGCTGATGAGACGATACAACAGCCGTCCGAAGAATCACCCGCTTCGCCACTCGAAGAGGTAACGCACGACAGTGTGCCACACCACACCGTTCAACAGGATGGTCCGTCAACACAATATGAACCAGACTATGGACTCGATGTATTTTTCCAACCTCTAGAGAATGCACTTTTGAATATTAATAATAGGCATTCTTTGCATGAAGAGGGAACACAGGATTCCGTCCAGCAACTCAATGAACAGGTAACACACCACACCGTTCAACCTCAAACGGATCCCTCCTTAACACAAAATGAATCAGACTTCCTACAACAATTACAAGATATATTAATTGACATTCATGAACAGGGAACGCCGGAGCCTGCCCAGCAAAATGATGATAACGTTCAAATGGGTTTAGGGTTATCACAAAGATACGAACCCAATGATGATGAGGCACAGGGCGATACGCAAAATGAACCCGTCACCATCACCCGAGATCGTTTTAATAACGTTGAAATAAGACAAGCCCTCTCGATTCCGACTCAATCAGATTTTGCCGATTATTACATCAACATTATGGGGGTTCTGAATGAATTAGCAAACAAAGCTCAAAATCTATCCTCACAAGGTGATGTCGTTCAGCTACAGATCTTAGGCGAAGGCGTGAATCACAGTAAAGTGTTTCCAGTCGAAGGTTCAAATTTAGCTACCGAATTTGAACAATTTCTAGACAATTTGATCCAATCCGGAGGAGACGTTGGCTCGGAACAGGATTTACAGTTTGTTCTTCAGATCGTAAAATCACAGAGAGGTGGCGTGAAACGAAAACTAGAGAACACTCTAGACGTTGAAATAATCCGGAAGAAACAGATGCATTTATACGTGGTTCATAATTCNTTTTTTTTTTTTAACAGACTCGGAAGAGATCGAGTTTGACAACCTAACCCAAGCAGATTTGGGTGATTATATACTAAAACAAATCTTTTCCCACATACTATCGTATTTTTAAAAAAACTTTTTATTTTCAGATTATCTGAGCAACGATGTTCAACAGGCCTCTACCAGTCATCAGGCGCTGAGGAGCGGCCGCTTTCACCCGTATGAGAGACCCGACCAGGCTTCTCATCAACCTCCAGACCGATCTGATCCGAATACCCAGACCGACACAACCGTGAGGCGAATTCTCACTATTCACCCATACAACGAGCCGCCTGAGGAAGAAGGCACGAGTGACTCATCTGACCAAGAGACCCCGCCACCCCACGGTAAGCTTTTTAAAAGTATCGCGCGGTAGAAAATATCCGGTTATATCACCCCAGTTATGCAACCATCTGTGGTGCAATGGTCATATTTGGTGGTATGACGCCATCTGGTGGACTTATGTTTGTATTACAATGTAATTTCAGAAGACGAGCCAGCAGAGGGCGCCGGAGAAGAAGCCCCCAGAGGTAAATCAATGATCAGAAGTCAGATTTTATTATTATTTCTTTTAAATTTCTAATAAAAATGTTTATATCTTTTCACAGAGCTCACAAGAGACCAAATCGCCAGGATGGGGTTTGAAGCGATGATGAAGATCTCCAGGATCTGTTCAGAATTTTTCAAATGAATCGACTGTGAGGTGATGTCGACTCATTAATTGAACCGCGAGGTGTTGATGCCAGATTTGTTTCTGAATCAATCAATAAAATACTCGCCCTACGATTCTTGATTTTATATAAATGAGTCAAAGACAATCTCATAGTGTTATATATGAATAGACATTACATGCAGCCACCATGCAACCTCACTACTTCCAACCTTTAGAAGATGCATTAAATACATTGGTTGATACTCCTGCTGATGAGACGATACAACAGCCGTCCGAAGAATCACCCGCTCCGCCACTCGAAGAGGTAACGCACGACAGTGTGCCACACCACACCGTTCAACAGGATGGTCCGTCAACACAATATGAACCAGACTATGGACTCGATGTATTTTTCCAACCTCTAGAGAATGCACTTTTGAATATTAATAATAGGCATTCTTTGCATGAAGAGGGAACACAGGATTCCGTCCAGCAACTCAATGAACAGGTAACACACCACACCGTTCAACCTCAAACGGATCCCTCCTTAACACAAAATGAATCAGACTTCCTACAACAATTACAAGATATATTAATTGACATTCATGAACAGGGAACGCCGGAGCCTGCCCAGCAAAATGATGATAACGTTCAAATGGGTTTAGGGTTATCACAAAGATACGAACCCAATGATGATGAGGCACAGGGCGATACGCAAAATGAACCCGTCACCATCACCCGAGATCGTTTTAATAACGTTGAAATAAGACAAGCCCTCTCGATTCCGACTCAATCAGATTTTGCCGATTATTACATCAACATTATGGGGGTTCTGAATGAATTAGCAAACAAAGCTCAAAATCTATCCACACAAGGTGATGTCGTTCAGCTACAGATCTTAGGCGAAGGCGTGAATCACGGTAAAGTGTTTCCAGTCGAAGGTTCAAATTTAGCTACCGAATTTGAACAATTTCTAGACAATTTGATCCAATCCGGAGGAGACGTTGGCTCGGAACAGGATTTACAGTTTGTTCTTCAGATCGTAAAATCACAGAGAGGTGGCGTAGGCGTGAAACGAAAACTAGAGAACACTCTGGACGTTGAACTGATCCGGAAAAAAAAGATGCATTTATACGTGGTTCATAATTCGGACAATCTTTGTTTTGCGATCAATTTAGCTCATTTATCCAACGCAAAGTTAAACGATGCTGAAGCGTTAGATGTCGCTAAGAGATTACAGACTCAAGCGGGATTAACGGAACAGACAAAAGTGTCTTTTTCCGACGTGAGTAAATTTGAAAACATCCTGAATAGAAAGATCGTCATTTTCTACAGACTCCCCGACCAGAACGTCTTGTCCAAATTTGAGACAGATTTCCCCGACAGAACAAACCCTCTTTTCTTATTCCTACTGAACGAGCATTTCTACGGGATACGAAACCTTCAAAGATTCCTAGGAGTTCGCCACGTGTGCCAATATTGTTTCATTGGACACTCAACCCCCGAGACGCATTTCTGCCAGGGGTTCTGCGGCGTGTGTCAAACCCCCTCATGCTTCGACCGTGATTCAGCCACGGTTTTCTGTACAGATTGTAACAGGATTTGCCGCGATCAGAGTTGCTACATCAGACACAAAGAAACGAAATTAAGACCTCGAGCTAACTTATGCATCAGCCTGTGTGACACCGTAAAAAGATGCTCCCTATGTAAACACACGTATCGTTTACCTTTATCGAACCTCAATCAACCTCACGTCTGCCCCCAGCCAAAATGCTCGGTGTGTTTGCAACAGATGTCTCCTAACGTAGAGGATCATCTCTGTTATATACAACCCTGCGATGTGGATCGAGAACTGACCGACAAAATAGTTTTTTACGACATCGAAACATTCGTCAATGAGGAAAATGTTCACGTCCCATTTCTAATTTGTGCAAAGTCAATAAAAGGGTCAATGTGGCACGCTTTTGGTCTCAACTGCATTCGAGAGTTTGTACTGCATTTCAGAAGACCAAAGTTTCTGAAATACACGTTTGTGGCCCACAATTCACGCGGATTTGACGGGTATCTGATATTGAACGCCATGATCCAACTGGGTGTAAAACCCTCTATCATCATGCAAGGTTGCAAACTCTTGTCGTTTCTCGAGCCAGATTTTCGACTTAGATTTATCGACAGTTTATCGTTCCTGCCGATGAAACTTGCAACGTTTCCAAAAGCGTTAGGATTCGATGACTGCAGCAAAGGATTCTTCCCGCACAGATTCTCCTCACAAGAGCATCTAAATTACATCGGGCCATTCCCATCCCCCGATGAGTTTTCGGTGGGGAAGATGAACCCCGATGAAAGAGAAAGATTCTTTAACTGGTACACGGAAGCCAGTCAGAATACTTTCAACTTCAGAGAACAGGCATTGTATTACTGCACCTCTGATGTTGAGGTGTTGTTCAGGGGCTGTCAAAAATTCAGACAGGAATTTTTCACGGAAACACGCGTGGATCCCTTTACAAAAATCACAATTCCTGCGGCGTGCATGAAGGTCTTCCTCTCGAATTTCTTAAAACCAAACACTCTGGCAATTCCGTCCGCGACAGATTACAGAAGGCACTCCAAAAACCACTCGACCGTTTCGATCCAGTGGTTAGAATGGTTGATGCATAGCAGAAAAATCAACATTCAACACGCTCTCAATTCGGGAGAACGAACATTCGGACCATACTCAGTCGATGGGTATGCTGAAATCTTTGGCGTGAAATGTGCGTTTGAGTTCCTGGGATGTTTTTACCACGGCTGCGACAAATGTTTCAGCCCCGTGGAAGAATGTCCGTTGAGGAAAATGAAATTTGAAGATATTTTCACCGCCACGCAAGAGAGATTACAGACGCTAAAATCCCATACGTTCTACTCCGTAGAAATCGTATGGGAACATGATTGGAACGCTTTTAAACGGTCTAATTCGGAACTGAGACAATTCCTCGATCGTTACAACGCTCCAACCCCTTTGACACCACGAGACGCTTTATATGGGGGTAGAACCTCCCCCGTTCGGCTCACCTACACGGCCTCTGAGAGCGAAGAAGTAAAGTACGTAGACTTTACGAGTCTCTACCCTTTTGTGAATGCAACATGCGATTACCCCCTTGACCATCCTCGCATAATCTACGAGAACTTTGATGATCCTAGAAATTATTACGGGTTCATCCGCGCCGAGGTCGAAACCCCGCGAGGTCTGTTCTTTCCCGTGTTACCGTGGAAGACTCCAAACGGTAAACTGGTGTTTACACTCTGTCGTACCTGCGCCGAGGTAAACAATCAGACCGATGTCTGCAGACACAGTACAGAGGACAGATCTCTGACCGGTACTTGGGCCACGATTGAATTTAATCGGGCTCTCGATTGCGGTTATCGAGTTCTGAAAATCACAGAAGTCTGGCATTTTGAGAAACGGAGCGATTCCATTTTCACGGATTACATTCACACATTTCTCAAGGGAAAACAGGAAGCTAGTGGTTTCCCAGCAACGTGCATCACTCAGGCTCAAAAAGATGAGTACGTTCAAAATTACATGACTCATCAAGGCATCAAACTCGATCAGGACAAAATCGCAAAGAACCCCGCGAAACGTCAAGTTTCCAAACTTTCCCTTAATTCTTTATGGGGTAAGTTTGGACAGAGGAATGAGCTGACGCAAACGAGCATCGTTCACGAACCAGATGAACTCTTCAACTTTCTATTTTCCGGGAAATATAAAGTGAAGTTTTTCCATTTTCTGTCGGCAGACACGGTGTTACTCCAATGGGTGTACGATAAAAAATGCGTGATTCCGCCTTTTAAAACGAACAACGTGTTCATCGCGGCTTTCACCACAGCACACGCCAGATTGAAACTGTTGGATCAGTTGCACAAACTGAACCAGTCCGTTCTTTATATGGACACAGACAGTATAATCTATGTCTTGAAACAAGGAGAAACTCCATTACCGGAAGGTAATTATCTCGGGGATCTGACCGATGAACTGGACGGTGACTCGATTCAAGAGTTTGTTTCCGCCGGGCCCAAAAGCTACTCGTACAGGACACGTGGGGGAAAAATGGTGCTGCGTGCTAAAGGGATCACGCAGACCCTTCAAAGTTCCGACACGGTAAACTTTGACGCGGTTTCAAATCTTGTGGACGGATTCCTGCGTGGAGATTGTGACGGAAAGATACAAACTCCTCAACACACGATTAAACGAGATAAGAGAGGTTTTGTATTGAAAAATACAAAGTTTTCAAAATCACTCCGAGTGGTTTTTGACAAGAGACGAGTCTTTGCCGACGGTACAACGCTACCTTTTGGTTATTAAGACCTTGAAATCCATACAAAAGAGGGGTTGTTTTTTAATTGCGTGACATTTGCAAAAGAGTGCCGTTGGAGTCAAATGGCGGGGCTGAAAGAAGTTGAATTTGATCCAAGATTCAAAAATCCTTTCTCTTGTCTCGTGGTAGGCCCTAGTGGAAGCGGTAAATCCTTTTTTGTAAAACGTGTCTTGGAAAACTGTAAAACTACGATGACCTCTGAACCGGATAACATAGTCTGGATTTACACTTCTTTTCAACCTTTGTACGAGGAAATGCAAAATATTAAATTCATCAAAGGTTTACCGGCTTCGTTCGAAGACGATCTGATTTTTCCACCCGACCAATCGCATCTGATCATACTCGATGATGTGATGACGCAGGCCAACGACTCTACAGAAATAATGAAAATAATTACGCAGTTCAGACATCATAAAAATATGTCCGTTATGATGTTGAGTCAAAATTTATTCCATAAAGGAAAACATTCCAGGGACATCAGTTTAAATTCCAATTATTTCGTGCTGTTTAAAAACCCGAGAGATAAGTTACAGATCAGCGTGCTAGCCAGACAAATGTTCCCGTCGCAAAAGACTCATTTTTTGGAGAGCTTCGCGGACGCTACTTCGAGACCGTTCGGATTTATAATCGTAGATCTGACCCCCTCGTGCCCAGATGAATATAGGCTGCGTGACGGTGTGGATATTCGAGAACCCGTAGGAATTTACTTGCTCGGCGATTAACATGTCAGCGCTTATAAAGAGAAACGCTCCGCTGATTCGAGCACTTTACAAAGCCAGCCCTCTGAAAAGAAAGGATATTCTGAATCGCGGCTCTCCGGAATTGTTGAAAGCGTTGTGCGAAATTGCCCTGAATGTTTTAAAAGGGAATATACCGCTTTCTCCCTCTCAGTATAATAAATTTAAAAAGCACAAGAAGAGGATCAGACTGTTGGCCGATAAAAAGATCGGACTGCAACGAAAACACAGGACTTTAACGCAAAAAGGTGGGTTCTTACCCCTACTGTTGTCAACGGTCATTCCTCTTATCGGGGATCTGATTTCTGGCGTGATTAGAAAATGACGCCTCGGAAGATGTATTTGATGTCGCCCCACCAGCTCAAAAAAATAACTCAACACGATACACCCATCAGAGAAACGGCTGAACACGATCTGGATGCTGAAATGCGCGACATTCTGAACGATACCGGCTCGTCTTCCTACGAAAAAATAAAAAAATACAACGCTCTGTTACAGACGTACCTTTCGTTAAACAAGCTAGGTCGGGCGGAGACTCCTCAACTGACGGTAACCCTACACCGTAATCCTGACGCGTCATTGGGTTCGTCTGAAAGTGAGCCACCACAGACTGAGCGTGATAAAATTGTAAACGAAGTCTTGGCTACTTTACCGCAACGAGACCGCCGACAGGCGGAATACATTATGAATAAATTATCGGAAGAAGGTGATTCGGGATGGAACGCTAGGGGGGAATTCATTTATAAAGGAGAGGTTATAAGAGGATCGCACATTATGGATTTGGTTAAAGACCTGATGAATCCTTTCAAGAAGACTTCGTTCCCGAAAGGCCGTAAGAACTTTATAAGCAAATTGGTGGAGCTAAATATTCCTGTTTCGGCTGTGAAGAATCCGCAAGTTCGTCAAGAGTTTCTGAATTTGGAACCACTCCGAAGCAAAGAAAGCAAATTGTTTTATCACCCAGGTGGTCCATGAATGAAGAGCCGCCTCAATGGATCGCGTTGTAAACATTTGTAACAAAATGAATCGAGTCGTGTACTTTTTTTGTTCAATAAAATGTTTATTCAAAATGATGAACAAATGCGTTTTTATTTACATCTAAAAACATTTTAAGCGTGCAGGTGCTGTGTGTAAACGCAGCATCGCGATGATTTTTCACACATTTCTGATATTTTCTTACAAACTTATAAACCATGACATCATTTTTCATTACATCGTCATAATATTTTGACAGGACTTCTTTCATAGAAAGCCCGCAAGATCTGTTACAAAGATAAAAAACACAATGCTGGCCGCAAACCGACGAATCCAAACTTTGTAGTTGAACGTTATGATACAGTATGTCTGAAGATCGTTCCGTCAGAAAGTCCAGAATACTTTCGGGGTAATAAACAAAGTCGGGTCCGAATCCGTAAGGGTCGAAAAATGTTGATGTACCATCTTCTTCTAGAGTGAGAGCCAGCCAGTGCTGACCCGGTAAATGCGAGGGGTGTGTATTCACGATAAAATAAGCGGGTCTTTGTAAACTTTTAGGTAATTCTAGGACTTGATCAGCGGCCCAAACCCCACAAAAATGTTTCCCGATCAGTCGGTGAAGCATATGTTCGATTTCGTGGTTATTCATTTTTTCAATAATAATCCACCAGAACTTGTCTCTTTGAATTGATTTCCAGGACACTGTCATAGCACGCGTACACGATCAGAGTTGATGTATGTGGTAGAGGGGTTCGGAATCTCATTTCCAACCTCAAATTTCCGGTGGTGACTGGAGACGATGCTCCTACATCTTCTGAGGGGCTCAGATTGAATGCAAACAGTGTATAGCCCTGGTTATAATCTTCACGATTTATGCTCAAAGGTTGATCTTTTAAATTTCGGCCCGTAGCGCTAAACAAGTTGTAAAATTCTCTGACGGAGATGTTTTGGTCAAAATGTGGTTGAAAGGCCTTCGAAGGTACCTGTTTGCCGTCCTTGCACAAAGCTAAATATTCCACATCCATATGTCGGAAATTGAACGGTGACAGGGTCCTTTTTCCGGTAAAGGCGTCGTGGTGAACCAACCCGAGCACAATAAACTTTGGAATGGTCCCCAGAAAAAGATTTTCTAGGTTACAGATCCTTGAATTTTCAGGAATCGAGTACGTTTTAACGTTCACCCTGGAAACTTGATATAACGCGTTGCTTTTCGCCAACGCGGTTTCGTGTCCTAGACGAACGGCCGGTGAGATTGAAACTTTTTTAACGTAGAGTGATGCCCCCAGGATCTTTAATTTGTAATCCGA
>SSNR01000276.1:586401-623835 GCA_006937965.1 Callopanchax toddi | reverse complement strand
TTTTTTTATAACAAAGTATACATTTCATTTTTCAGCAGACTTGTAGCAATCTGAAACTTCAGCAAGGAATTTCAGATCCGGTTCTGATAATTCATCGTACATATCCATAATCGTGCTGTGTATTCTGTCGATCGAGTTGAATTCTTGCAGCAGAGTCAGAGCGATGATCTTGACCCTGGTGTCGTCGACGTGCATGTCGCGATGTTTCAGCAGATGTTGGATGGCCGGAACAAACTCGGGTTTGAGAAGCCTCTGCATAATCTCGTTGAAGTTGTAGAAGTAGAAACGCTTCTCCTCGATGAATGTCAGGCATCGATGCTGCCGCTGGCTTGGGTGTGAGATGATGCACCCGTTACAGATTTCGCTCAGGTAGGTGCCCATAGCATTGTTGAGCAGGTGGAGAACGGCCGTCTTGATCGCTCCGACTAGATCGGAGGAAACCCATTTCAGCGGGTCATCTTCTTCTTGACCGATCGCCGGCTTCTCTTCCTTCGCTCCGTCCGATGAACCCTGAACGATTGCGGACAGCACCTCGGACAGAGTGGGTGAGGGGGATGAACATGTGGACTGCGGATAAAGGTCCGGTGAGGGTGGATGATACCCGCCCATGTTGTAGCCCTCTGGTGACGGATTGAAAGATTCTGGATAGTCCCAACACGAAGTCGTCTGTTGTTTGTCTCGCCCGAACATCCTGCAGCATAGTCTTAGCAGTCTGCAACCCATCTCTCTTTTTATATTCTATAGAGGCGGGACTTGGTGAAAGGGGTGGGATTCACAGACAGAATGTCGTTCCAACAGTGGTCGGAGACTTCATTTATCCAATTGGCGGTGAGGGATTCACGCCCCTGGAGGGGTGGGGCTCCGCACATCAAAAATTTTTTGACATTTAGTTTTTGGGGGTCAAGCAGTTCCCATGGGGCAGAACAAAAGGTTTCGCACCATCCATCAAATTTTGACATTTAGTTTTTGGGGGTCACCGTTTCAAACAATAGAGGTCACGAACAATAGGATGTCGAACAATAGAGGTCAAGCGGATAGGAAGATCAAAGGGTTTCAAACAATAGAGGTCAAGGGGGCGTGGCTGGAGGTCAAAGGTCACCATCCATCAAATTTTGACATTTAGTGGTGTATATTACTCTCTGAAATGCTATTTTTTTCCCAGAAATTAAAGGAGCTTGAGTTTACAATAATAAGGTTCTGGTTTATTATTCTGTCCGAACTGAATTTATTTTAAATTTTAAAAATTGCTTTTTAGGGCAAATTTACTTGTTAGTTTAAAATGCAATTAATTGTGATTAATTACTTACAAAGTCACCAGTAGTTTAAACATTTTATTCTAAGAACATTTATCAAAAACAGACAGATTTGAACAACTATAGGTTTAGAGTGTGTGCTGGTGGCCATTTGAAGAGTTTTTTTTTTGTTTCATGTTAAAGCCCTCAAAGACACTTGGTCTCAGTCAGTATTCTCTGCTCTATTCATTACCCTTAATGTCTGAACTGCATTTGAAGAAAAACCTCTGTAGAAATGCAGTTTCTTTTTCCTGTCTCTATCTGGCTCTGGACTTTACAGAAGCATAAAATAAACTGTGACATTAAGTGTAAATGTCACTAGTTTATGTAAATTATGTATTAATCAAATTCATTAAATATTTTACTGTTAGCTAATATTGTACAGTTAATTTTATAAATGTAAAACAACACAAAGTGCAAATACATTTACCAATAAAATATCTTCTTAATAATGAAGACATATGTTATTAATTAGAAGGTCTATTTTTTACTGGCTTAAAGAAAGGAAAACATATTTGTTTTACATGAAGGCAGAATAAGTAAAGTAGTTTCAATGTTCTGTTTTCAAAGACTTTTTACAGAATATAAACAAGTAGTCTAAGCCATATGCTGCTTTTATAAATGCCAACTTCTGTTACTCCTGTAAGAGGCAAAAATAGAGAAATGCATGTTCTAAAATGAGGGTCTACTGCTTTACTTTAGAGAATAAAAAGCATTTTAAACAGCATACCAGTGCATAGATCTCAGTTGTAGAAGAAAGTTAATTCATAACACATCGACTTTTAATGCTCTGGACTGCACTTGACTCCATCAGAGCTTCATAACTCATGTTTTATTGAGTTTCTGGTCTAGACTTTTGACAAACCTCCTGCACTGAGTTGTCAAATCATCCAGGATGTTTTCGTTCACTTTGATAAAATCCACCAGGCAGTGTCCTCATAACACCCTGGTTATCAGGTACAATAAAAACCTTAATACCTGGTAATGTGTGCATGAAAAAAACCATAGCTATTTTCATATTTGATCAAGAAGAGGTCAAGTTTAACAGAACCCAGAAATGAGTAGGGCATATTAGAAGTATTAGTGTGGACTTTTTGACCTGGAGCTGTATGCACCTTGTGTCTGTAAAATCTTAATTGCATCTCCTTTATAATTTCTGTCTAGACTGCTGACTCTTTGATGTTGGTGAAAACATTTTCTAAACACCACATGTGAGTTTGTGCATAAATATTCTGGACCATCTGTTTTCTTGTTGATGGCAATGAAAAAAGAGCTGCCACCCTCCAAGGCAGATTTCATTCTACTTGACCTTATCTTTTTTTTGGGGGGGGGGGGGAAATGCTGCAAAATGTCTCCCACTGGTAGAAAACCTCTGTAAAATAAACAGAACTTAAAAGCCTCCTGAACTGCCACAACAACACATCATTTTAAAGTCCTATTTTTGACAATAACAGGTTAAAATAGAAAAGGTAGAGCTGTGTCAAATAGAGCCATGTTTGAAACACTGATTATAAATTGATTTTTGGTATACAGAAGAGACAGAAAGGAGAAATAATAAAACTGTTTCTACTTAAAACTGTTAGTAGTGAATGCTTTTATTGTGTTAAATGGTTGACAGTAATGATGTGACTAATTGTCTTTAGTAGTGAGTGATCATTTCCAACATCTCACGCCTTTTTTTTTTTTGTTTAAGTCAGACACTTGAATGCAGGGGCGTGAAACCGTGAGACCACCTCTTTTCTTACTTCCTGTTTTATTTTGGTGTCTCCCTCCTGTTTCAGTTCTGTTTCCTGTTTCTCATTACTTTGATTCCTTACAGCTGCTTGTGTTTGTATTTAACCAGTCTCTCCTCTCTTTCAGTTGCCAGTTCGCTAGTTTCCAGACTCTCATCTCAGCCTCAGTTCCTAGTTTAGCTCTTTGTACCTTGACTTTTGGATTTTTAGTTAGTTTAGATCTTTGTGCTTGGACCCTGTTTCTGGACTTTGGATTACCCTTTTGCCTCACGACTTGGATTATTCTGCCTGACCTTTAATAAAGGATTTTTGTGTTCACTTTTAAACCTGCGTTTGAGTTCTACTTCGTACCTGCTTAACAGTACGAACTGGCCAAGAATGAACTCAGCAGGTTCGGAGACGGATTCTGTTCGGAGCGCCCTGGACTGTCAGGGCAAGCGGCTTCATCAGCAGGAGCAGCAGCTGACGGATCTCACTCAGCGCTTCGCACAGATGGCGGCACGTCAGGACCAATTCGTGTCATCTGTAGGTGAGCAACTGACGCTTATTGCTCAGCAGATGAATAACCAACAGCCTGCTGCTTGCCCAGCATCTGGAGTGGATGCTTCCCCTCCGCGGTCTCAGTGCCTGCTGTTGACGTCATGGAAGCTCCGCCGCCGGTCCTGGCTCCGGTAACTACGTCATCCCCTCCTCAGGCTTCCCCACCGATTTATCTGGCTTGTCCAAACAGGTTTTCTGGGGAATCAGGGGACTGTCAAGCTTTTCTAACACAGTGTTCTCTCATTTTGAACTTTTGCCTGGCTCATACCCCACAGACAGAGCTAAGGTGGCTTTCATCATCTCTCACCTGATGGGGAGAGCCGAAGCTTGGGCCATGAGCGAGTGGGGGCACCAGACTCCCATCTGTGACTCTTTGTTATTGTTTCTCACCAGCTTCAAGCAAGTTTTTCATCACACTCGACCAGGCCATGAGACCGCACGTGTCATGTTCAGTGTGCAGCAGGGCAGGAGGCGGGTCGCTGATTACGCCATCGAGTTCTGGACCCTGGCAGCAGGTAGTGATTGGAATCCTTTTGCTCTTTGTGACGCCTTTTTGTACTGCCTTTCTGGTGACATTAAGGACTGCCTGGCTCCACTGGACCTCCCCACAACCCTGGATGCTATCATAGCTCTAGTCATCAAGATCGACAAGAGGCTCCATGACAGGAGGAGGGAGCGGGGCGTTTCCATCAACCAAGTGACTGGCTGGAGGTCTGAACCAGAAGCCTCAGTTTCCAGTCGTCAGCCGCCCGTCTCGTCTCTATCCCAGCTCCACACCCCCCTTCATTCGTTGATGCTGTAGAACCCATGCAGCTCGGTCCTCTCGCCGGAGGAACGACAGCGACGGTGGAGGCTGGGCTTGTGCATGTACAGTTCACCACTAGGTGGCCAGGCTGGCCACCTAGTGGTGAACTGTCCCACCAACAGGAGGACACACCAAACCCAGAAGTCCATGGTGAGTCAAACCCAAGTTCCTACTGTCAACCTATTAAAGGGACGTGAGGGAGTTTTGAAAAACAAACCTCATGAGTGCTGCGCCTGACACTGCGAATAACTGCAGCCTTTAACGTGAGCACGCACAAACTTCTCACTAGTTCATAAGGGTTCAACCAAAGGCAGCCGGAGGCGATTCCATAAATAAAAATACATTTTATTAATACAAAAGGAAATATAGTAAAACAATGCCCCGCGACGCACACACGCACGATCAGACTGAGGGAGCTGATCTAACAGAGCTATTTTCCAGTCCTTCCCAGCTGCCTGTTTGCTAAAAGCTTTAATCAGCCGGTGTTCTCCGACACCCGGAGGAGAATTTGAGAAAGCTAGCGTGATAGAATCATGCCCTGTCGCATATATCACCTTAGATTTCTCAAATTCACATTACGGAGTGGAGCTCCGTAACACCCGGAGGTCCGTGCGCAGCAGAGCCGCCTTAGATGCACTGTAAGCGGACTGAGGTCCAGGAAAAGGTCGGGGATTTGCGGCCTACAGTGCTGAGACCATAAACATGGACAGATTGTGAAGTGGATTTTAATGATGTCACATATTAGCTGAGAAAATGCAGAGAGACTATAAGAGGTCTATTGAGGACTTTCACCCAGAGTTGAACTCCGTAAACAACTCTTTAGAAACACCAGATGTTCCATCAGAAAAGTGCAAAGTCATGATTCCAGGAAAGGAGCAGTGGAGGAAAGGCTGACCATTTAAGGCAGAGTTACGAAACTCATCCTGTTTTTCCTACATTGCCTTGGTGTGTGTGTGTGTGTGTGTGTCAGAGTTATAAAAAAGGCCGGACGCTCTGATTCGGGGGCTCTCTATGAAAAAATGATCTCAATCTGTGCTGCGCTTGTAGGTCCACTGTAAGGCTTAACTATGTAAATAAATTACCTATAATTATTCTTATAAAAATACAGTCTCTCTGACTCATGTTTTGAACCTGGCAAACATTTTTGCATCAACAATTGCTGTGTGGTCGCCTATAACAGCACCTTTAGCTCTGTGAAACCCTTATAATCCATCAGAGAGGTTTTCAGCTCTATAAACACTGCCAAATAACACCAGTTTTGAGTAAAACCACTGGTTTAGACAAGGAAGTCCGCCATTGACTAGCAACACTACACAAAGGTGCAATACTGCCACCTACTGGATATACATTCATTATTAATTTTTTAACCCGAGAACGCGCAGAAGCGTCAGTTGACGTCACATCCGTAGGACAGCGCGGGAAATTCAGACCCCGAATTGCAGAACAATTTACAGCTCACAGCCTGTTCAAGATTATGGAATGATACATGGGTGGCCTCATTCTTTTTGATTTAAAATGCTTCATCACTTATTAACCTAAATAAACTGAACATGCAATTATTACTTTTCTTCAAAAGCTCCCTCATGTCCCTTTAACCCTGAAGTTACATTAACCAGTTCTGGCAGAACTATCAAACAGACTGTTCTCATTGACTCTGGTGCAGATGCCAACTTAAAGCGGCTCTCTGGATTATTTTTCTCTGTATCAAAGTTTTCTAAATGTTTTAAATGATATTTCAGGTCTAAACTATGATCTATGGGTTGAGTTCCACAATATCTGTCATTCTGATGAAGACCCTCCTTCCTCCTAGAGACCCCTTTGCATTATTTCTTGCTGCCGACATTTTTCAGCCAATGAAATTCAAATTTCTGCATTCTCGCAACATGCACGCGCATCGACCAAACCTGTACCAGTAGGGGGCGCTGTCGTACAGGACGCTGCGTGTGTTTCTCTGTTTACCATCTCGTTCACTGAGGACTCACAGCTCATTTCTACTAAAAACCTACCCATTCTCCAGCTAAAGATGGATTTATTTTTATTTTTAAACCTTTCACCTCACAGAATGGCAAGGCTTGAATGGCAATTTGGGTTTTGCGTTTATTTTGGTCAGAAAGTTCATCCAGGGCAGAGTCAAGTTCAGCGTCAGAGTCCAGCAGCAGCTCGCTTCTAACAGAGCTAATATCAGAAGCAGCAGGGACAGAGAGGGCTCATCAGACCCTCGTAGTATTGGAATAAGATAAGAACGAAGCACTAACCACTCCACCTATTTGCCAAGATTTTTGCGATGGGTGGGGGGCCAGCTTCACGGACATCCGCAACGTATCTGCGCCGCGTGCATGCGCGCACACGCGACCGGACGTGCGTGTCGAGATGTTTTGAGGAGAAGCCTTTTGGACGCTAGATTCAAAAACTGCTCTCTTGATGAAATCCTCCAGAGTGCGGCTTTAATGGATATGTCTCTTGCTAGACGCCTTAATCTCCAGTTACAGCCCCTTGAAAAACCCCTTCAGGCCACTGCCGTGGATGGTAGACTCCTGTACTCCGTTTCATTTTGGACTGTTCCTGTTAAACTCACCTTCCAAGACCAGCACACGGAGTCTATCGTCTTCCTCGTCTCCTCTTTTCCTAAGCATCCTGCTATTTTGAGTTACCCATGGCTGACCAAGCATGGTCCAGTTATCGACTGGTCCACGGGTTCCATCACCTCTTGGACCTGTCGCTGCTTGGAGGACTCCTCGGGTCAGTCGGTTACTGCTGTTATGAACTCTGATTACCCTTGCCTGTCTTCAGTCCCAGCCTGTTACCATGACCTCAGGGAGGTACTAGCAAGTCCACGGCTACCTCTCTGCCCCCGCACCAGCCCTATGACTGTGCTATTGACCTATTGCCAGGTTTGGCCCCCCTAGGGGCCGTCTCTACTCACTCTCAGGCCCTGAACACCAGGCCATGAAGGATTATGTTGACTCAGCCCTCAAGGCCGGCCACATCCATCCTTCATCCTCTCCTGCGGGGGCGGGGTTCTTCTTCGTGGCCAAGAAGAACAAGACTCTGCGACCCTGTATCGACTACCGTGGACTCAATGAGGTCACCATAAAGAACAGGTACCCCATCCCGCTGATGTCTACTGCATTTGAACTGTTACAGGGTGCTAAGATTTTCACTAAACTAGATTTGATAAATGCTTATCATTTGGTTAGAATACGGGAGGGGGATGAGTGGGAAAACTGCCTTTAACACCCCCACTGGACATTATGAATATTTAGTTATGTCTTTTGGTCTAGCCAATGCACCTTCTGTTTTTCAGGCCTTGATGAATGATGTTCTTTGTGACATGCTTAATGTGTTTGTGTTTGTATACCTAGACGATATTCTTGTATTTTCTCCAGATGAGCAGTCCCATAGAGTGCATGTCCGTCAGGTTCTTCAGCGTCTCCTCCACCACCGGCTCTTTGTTAAGGCTAAGAAGTGCAAGTTTCATGTCTCTTCTCTCTCTTTCCTTGGTCTCATGGTGGGAGGGGGCAGGACCCAGATGGATCCCACTAAAGTAGCAGCTGTCAGGGACTGGCCCACTCCAGCCACGAGGAAGGATGTGCAGCGCTTCCTTGGGTTTGCTAACTTCTACAGGAAGTTCATCAGGGGCTTCAGCACCATCGCAGCTCCCCTTCACTCTCTAACCTCTCCGGCCTCCAGGTTCTTCTGGTCTCCCCAGGCAGACGCAGCCTTCTGTAAGTTAAAGAACAGCTTTGTCTCTGCTCCCATCCTCACTGTTCCAGATCCCACTCTTCAGTTCGTGGTGGAAGTGGATGCATCCGCTTCTGGCGTGGGTGCTGTCCTGTCGCAGCGTTCGGCCGAGGATGGCCACATCCACCCCTGTGCCTACCTTTCTCGTAAGCTGCCGCCTGCTGAGAGGAACTATGATGTGGGGGACTGAGAACTGCTAGCCATCAAGGTAGAGCTGGAGGAGTGGCGCCATTGGCTTGAGGGCGCTCAGCATCCATTTATGGTTTGGACTGATCACAAGAACCTCGAGTACCTCAGGAGTGCTAAGCAGCTCAACCCACGTAAGTAAGCAAGTAAAGTTTATTTATATAGCACCTTTCACAGAAAAAAAAATCACAAAGTGTTTCACAAAAAACAGAAAAAACTAATAAAATCAATAAAACAAACAAAATATCATTAAACAACAACAACAAGAGAACATAAAAGATTTAGTTAAAAGCCGTTTTAAATAATTGGGTCTTCAGCTGCTTTTTAAAGGAGTCCAGACTGTCTATACAACGTAAAACTAAAGGAAGTTCTTTCCAAAGTCGAGGTGCAACAGACTGGAAGGAGCGATCACCTCGACTTTTAAATCTGGTCCTTGGAACTGTTAGGAGATTCTGGTCTGTGGACCTGAGGACTCGGGTTGGAGCGTAGGTCTTTATCAGTTCAGTAACATAAAGAGGAACTTGACCATGTAGGGCCCTGAAAGTTAGAGTCAGGATTTTAAAATGAACTCTACATTTAACAGGTAACCAGTGGAGAGACCTCAGAATAGGAGTGATGTCATCTTTTCTGTTTGCTCCAGTGAGGAGCCTCGCTGCAGAGTTCTGGACCAGCTGAAGGCCATAAAGGGCTTTTTGGTTCAAACATGTGAAAAGTGTGTTACAGTCATCTAGACGGGAGGAGATCAAAGCATGAAGAACCATTTCCAGTTCAGGTTTTGACACCAACTTTCTCAGTTTGGAAATATTTCGCAGATGATAAAAACAGTTTCTGACCAGCTGTTTTGAGTGAGCTTCAAGAGACATTGATTGGTCGAAAATAACACCCAGATTCCTCAGGTTTGACTTTACAGCAGAACTTAAAAGTCCAATATGTTGACTGATCAGGGGGACCATCCTATCAGGGGCAACAATCAGACATTCAGTCTTTTCAGGGTTTAACTGAAGGAAGTTATTTTTTAACCAGTTAGTAATGGCTGACAGACACTCGAGTAATTCAGACAGTTTGTAGAACTCTGAGTCCTTGAAGGAGCAGTACAGCTGAATGTCATCTGCATAAAGGTGGTAGGAGACATTGTGACATCTACTAATGATCTGTCCAAAAGGATGGATATATAGTAAAAACAGGAGTGGACCCAGAACCGAGCCTTGGGGTACCCCATTATATGGGCACTGAAACTTCTGTTTGAGAGGTACGATCTGAACCAGTCTAAAACTGTTCCAGAGATCCCCACCAAGTCACAGAGTCTGTTCATTAAGGTGCTGTGATCAACAGAAAGGTCCAACAAAACTAAGATTATAAACTCCCCGGAGTCTGCTGCCATCATGATGTCACTGGATACTTTGAGTAAAGCTGTTTCTGTTGAATGTTTTTTACGGAAACCAGATTGAAATTGATCAAAAATGTTGTGTTGTTCCAGAAAAGAGACCAGCTGATCAGCCACAACTCTAAGAGTTTAGAGATATAGCTCAGTTTGGAAATGGGCCTGTAGTTATTTGGCTGAGAGGAGTCCAGACTGGGTTTTTTAAGGATGGGTTCAATAACAGCGTGTTTAACGATGGAGGGGAAAGAGTCGGTTTGGAGGGATAGATTAATAAAATCCACAGTGCATGGGCATTGCAGGTGCACGTCAGGCCAGGTGGGCTTTGTTCTTTTCACGTTTAACTTCATTGTCTCCTATCGTCCAGCATCCAAGAACCTGAAACCTGATGCCCTCTCTCATTTGGGAGAACCCTCCCCGGTCCCAGAGCCACCCACGTGCGTCTTCCCTTTCTCATGTGTCGTCGGAGCCATAACCTGGGGTGTGGAGGAGAGGGTTAAACAGGCCACCGCTGGCACCCAGCCTCCTGCCGGATGTCCCCGGGGCCTGCTTTTTGTTCTCTCTGATCTACGGTCACAAGTAATCCATTGGGCCCATGCCTCCAGCTCCACCTGTCACCCTGGAGTAAAGAGGACGCTTTTTCTGGTTCAACAACGTTTCTGGTGGCCAGTCATGAGAAGGAGGTTTGGAAGTACGTGGCGGCCTGCCCAGTTTGCGCCAGGAACAAGACACCCTCGAGCCGTCCCTCTGGACTGCTCTGGTCCCACATCTCCCTGGACTTTGTTTCTGGTCTCCCTGCCTCTAAAGATAATACAGTTGTGCTAAATGTGGTTGACTAAGACGGCTCATTTCATCCCTCTGCTAAGGAGACAGCCGAGGTCCTGCTGTCTCAAGTCTTCAGGATCCACGGGTTCCCAACATATGTTTGTTCCTGACAGAGGCCCACAATTGTCTCACGGTTTTGGAAGGCCTTCTGTTCTCTGCTGGGAGCTAATGTGAGCCTATCCTTGGATACCACCCCCAGACCAGCGGACAATCCGAGAGGGTCAACCAGGAGTTGGAGAAGGGGCTGTGCATCCTGGCTGCCAGCCGGCCGACCACCTGGAGTTCTCAACTGGTTTGGGTAGAGTTCGCTCACAACACACTTCCCTCCTCTACTGACTTCTCCCCTTTTCATTGTGTTCATGGCCAGGGGCGGGGTTAGGTGCTGGCTACTGGGCTCAAGCCCCGGATGTTTTATGATAAGCCCCGAATCTGATTTTTACTTTTGATGGAGAGAAAAAAACTCTCCGCAGTAACCTGCAGTACCGAAGTCGAACAGAGGGGGCAGCAGCTTCGTAAAGTAGCCTGCATACAACCTTCTTGACTCTCCAGAAGTAGAATCACCTCTGCAGCCTGATAAACATGGGCAGACTGATGTAACGTGATATGTTTTTAGACTAAAAGTAGCGCGACAGAATGACACCAGCTGATGAAATGGTGATGATTCAGGTTTGTGAATCTTTTTAAAAGTGTTCAATGTTACTCTGCTGGTTTGCTAAATGTTAGCGTACTGTCAGTAAAGTTGTGATACAAAGAGAGTGAATGATAAGATAATATAATGTTTGTGGTGGGATGGGAAGAATTAATGAGCTTGGATAAGAAATTAAAAAATGAATAACAGAGGCTGATGCTCTGGATACTAACAAGTTAAAAAGAGTAAAGTAATGCTATAATAGTTAGTTAAAAATACTTTGTTACACACATATAAATATGTATAAATAAATAATTATGGTCATCCTCAGATTTATTCACACCCTCTTTTTAAAGAGATTAAAAACAGCTGTCACTGAAATAATAAACAAAAAGTTAATAAAAATCATGACATTGCTTTCAAATGATAGAAATATATATTTCTAAAAACAAGCAAACACGCCTGATAAGACCCATGAACTAATATTGTGTTTAACAACCTGAGAGCCAACTACCATCATCAGGAGAGTTCTGTAACTCTATCAGAACTCAGGTCTTTGACCCACTGCTCATCAGCAAAGGGTTCTGATTGGTCCAGGAGATTTGGATTGTTTTTTAAATTAAAAACCATATAGTTTACGGTTCTTTTCAACCACAAATCAAAAGCAATGTTTTATGTAACTAAATTATAATTTAACAAATGTTTATTATTACTTTAGTCAGTTTCTAGTTATTTGAGTTTCTTTAATAGAAGGGTATGAGGACATTTGAGGACATCTTAATGTCTCAGAGATTATTTCTTTTTATAGTACTGTATATAAGCTGACAATATATTAAACTCAACAGGACAAAACTGTAAAGATTCTGTATTGGTTAAACATAACATGATGCCTCAGATCATCACTGATGTAGTCCAGGACTAACTGAACCCTCCTGCTGTCTTCAGGGGGTCAAATTGACCCCAAAAGACTAGAAAATGTCATGGGCCCCAAAATAAGGACAGTGTGAGGGTTAAATGTTGGTGAGTGATATGGTGTGTGTGTGTTTGTGTGTGTGTGTTTAGTCTATTTTTAATACAGGTCAGGTGCTACCCACTACAGCTGCATCACCCTGTCCTCTATATGGACGCTACAGGACGCTACAGGTTTGTGAGTCCACAGCTGTAATATTCTATATCAGGTTGATTTGACTGTGAGGTCTGAGGACTTTGTTTTTGTCACACAGATGAGCCTGTAGAGGAGCAGCAGGAGACAGCAGAGCCACAATGACAGCAGGTGATTGTCAAATATTGATTTGGGGACAAAAGACAGTGTCCATCAGCAGGAGTGTCTCCCCAGTCCCCCTTCAGCCAGGTTGGATGTGAGGTCTATTCCCTGAACCTGATCTGACTGAATGATATTGTAGATAGTTGTTCATATTGTTGATTCATGGTTTCAATTTGCTTCATTAAATCATATTAAGTGTAGTCCAGTGCGTTTTGTCTGAATTTAAGGTGGTAACAATTCTAAAGTTGAAGTTCTGCATCATTTTAAGAAAGCAACAATTTTTTGAACGTTAAAAAATCCATCACACTTCTGGGCTAAGCCCCGGATCTTCTTCAAGTCTAAATTCGCCCCTGTTCATGGCTACCAGCCTCCCTTGTTCCCCTCTCAGGAGCAGCTGTTTCAGGCGCTTCTCCTGTTTTTAAAAAAAGTCAGGAAGACAGCTCCACTTCATTACTCCTCCTCTCTTGCTCTCCTCCTGTCCTCTTCTTCTCCTGTCATCTCCTCCTGCCCTCCTCCCAAATGGCTAGTGATGGCCCTGATCAGAGTAGTCCTTTACAGCTTGGCTTTATTAAATGGTTACTACTGAAGAACGTTTTGGTCTAATTTTTAAAAATCGGTCGCTCTGTTCCCATCATCTCCCCATATTACCTTTTAATGGAGTCATTTGTCCTGTCCCTGAAACTGTACCCAATGTACCACAATAAGATTCACTTAAATACTATTCCCCACATATATAGACAAAATCTCCTCATAGGTGAACTCTGTGCCTTTTAGCATTCACCCTGTCTACCAACATGTCCCCATGTGCTTATTAGCTCAACAGAAGCAATGCAATCAAATGCCTTCCTGCTCATTCTTTAGGGAGACATCACACCAAATTGGATTCACTGACAAATAACATTTATACTGAGCAGGCTAGCAGGTCAAAAATTAAAGAAATACAGTGCTGAGTGATGAGAGATGTTTGCCGATTCATCTTTAACCAAAGCTGCTGCAGCAACCCTGGTAGTTAAAGTTAAAAAAACAGATCATATTTTGTGCATTCTATATAAAAAGATTGATCCACACAGTGCTCATTTTTAAGGAAGCAGCTGCGTTCCAGTCAATAATAACACTGCTTCAACAAACCTCAAGAGGTTCATACATGAAAGGTTTATGAACCCAAGATCTACATGAACGTGTTCAGACTCTGTAAATATGAATGTGGCAGACTGTCCTACCATTACGTTGATCGTAACAGTGGGATAGAAAATATGTTGTTTTACCGAACTGCATTGTCCATGCGTGACACCGTGAGGTAGGCAGCCAAGTTCGCTGTGTAGGACGAACACACAATGAGGGTGAAAAGCCACCAGCTGCCCATGATGATACGCAGAGCCACTGAGCCCAGAATGGAGTCTGTGCCTGTAGAGATGGAGAAGATCAAAAAGTGCACACATCAGCATATTTACACTCTGTCATATAGCATCAAATCAGAGGGGAGAAACAGGCTCTTAGTTTTGTGATTTGATGTTTTTTCATTAGAAGTGATGCCTTGATTAAAATGTTTAGTTTAACCAACAACTAAATATTAACATTTCTTATGAAACAAAAACAATCACCAAATGAAAAAAAGTTAACAAATTTAGTAATAGAAAAATGAAAGTCTAGAGGAAAATCCCTCTGGAACCGTTGAGATGCAACATATTTTGCTGATTACTTTTTCATTGAGTGAAGGAAAAATCTACCCAAGCTGTACACTTCCAACACCAACACTTCTGATATCTAATTTGAAATAGCAACACAAAAATCACCAACTGGGGACACAGTCTTATACATAAATGTAAAATAGAACAAAAGTAAAACGGTAATGATGCTAAAACGCCCCAGGTTTCTCATCGGTCCCTTGTAGATAGTTTTGTTTCACCTTGTTTATTCTTCTGCAGTGAAATATCATAAAAAGCAGAATAATCTTATTACTGTGTATTTAATTATTTCCAAAAATATCAAAGGTTATTGAGTCCCTGGTCTTTTTAGAGTCAAACTAGTAGATGTTGTGCTATTCATCCTATTTATTTGTGAACTTTAACAACAAAAGAGATGGATGTATGCATATTATGGTTTGGTTTAATGACTAAACTGTTTAATCATTAAACATAAAATGTTGTATAAAAACTAGGGCTGTCAATCGATTCATTTTTTAAATCATGATTAATCGCATGAGTGTCCATAGTTAACGCACGATTAATTGCAATTAATCACAAATTTTTAAGATGCTCTCAACTGACCTAAATTTCTTTTTTCTTATTTCAAATATTCTTTTAATTTAAATGCAGGCTGTTTACCAGTTACTTCACTTGCTAAGATGTGATAAGAAATAAGATCCATTCTGACTGGTTGAATCAGCCTTAATATCACATTATTTCTCTCCTATAGAATTAGTTCTACTCATCACATCACACTGGGACCTTTGAATCATCCTATTAAACCCCAAAATGTCTAAAACTGGACTTTTTCTGACAGACTATTAGTGTCATTTGCAAAACCTAATGCTTTTCAGAATGCTCAACAAACGTTCCTAATCTCACTTAAATTTACCTGGTTAATTAAAATATATTAAAACAAGGATTTCAATATTAATATCATGTATTTTTGTATGTAGTTGACCATATTCTAACATTGCAATATCCTTTGTTACAACTTTAAACTTTAGTTTTATGAAATTAGTTGTTAGTTATTTTAGTTCTCTCTCTTTCTGCTTCTTTCCTCGGTGACACGTGCACTCTCACACGTGTGGGCAGGTGAGGGGGAAGGAAGGGGGGAGGGGGTCAGGTCTGCACTCTGCAGCGCTGACAAACTCTGACACACAAGAGAGGAGAGGGTGTTTTGACCGGCCCGGCGCCACGAGGGGGCGTTTGGAGGCATCGCCCCCCTAAATAAAGTACACCGCCACCTCAATAATAAAAAAAAAATACTATTAATATTAGAAACATTTTCAAATATTTCTAACATTTTTATTACAATTTTTATCCATACAAAATGAAAAATAGGAACATTTTAATAAAGTTTAACAATTTAATAAACACATTTGTTTGTTATAAGTCATCTTGAACTCATCGTGGACGCTCATTAAAGTTGGAGCTTTAGCAGCTAGCCTCTTGCTGTATGTTGTACGTTTTTGGAGTGTGAGAACGTGGAAGCATTACTGGATTTAAGAAAAACAGAGATGAAAGAGTCTCATTCCTCAACTGAGTGTTATGTTCATGGTTCTGAAAAACCGTATTATCAGCTCCTCTACTCTGTACCGGTGTTCGGATTCCAGGCTGCAGTCGAGGTGGAGTGGAAAGATCTTCTAAGGAGATTGAGCTCATCAGCCACGAATGAAGGTAGGATGGATGGATCATAATTAAATAAGTACTGGTCCGTGGTTCATTTGGTCAGAAAGGCGGGATTAAATAAATGTAATTGATGTATTGACTGCGCTTGAAAGATCAGGTCAGAACCAAGGTGCATTATGTGCGTAGCTTGGAGTCCCGCTGCGTTCCACAGTAGAGGAGCACTCATTGTTGTGCGGAGTGCACGCCACGGACCGACCGAAGCACACATCCCCAATCCCACCCCCCACAGAACACCGACCGGCCGCCCCCCAATGTATGTCACACGCCCCCTCCTCCATTTCCCGCTGGCACAGAGCCTGGTTTTGACTCAGCTTTGCTGCGTTTTTGCAGCTTTTCGGAGGGCAGACGCTCGTCAGCATAGTGGCGGAGCGGGTCAGGTTTAGCAGCGAGGAGACCAGGAGATCTCCCAGTCTGTCAATGGCTATGCTGTTGAAAGTTTACTGGATGTATGTCCAGGAGTCTCAGCTGAAAACTTTATAGTTTATCCAACGGGGAGGAGGGCTCTCTGCATCAGTTGCATGCGTCGCTAGACCTGTGTGTTCATACGTCCGCAAAGCAAAACTACGGAAGCCTGCGCGTTAAAAAAAATAACGCTGGTAATGGGGGCTTTGCGTTAACTTTGACAGCCCTAAAAAAACGTATATTCCATCTTTTGAGGGATACGGTACTCGTGGAATGTTCTTGCCTGTCCAATATCTCACATTTATTGTTTTCTGAGATGTACAAAAAGGCTTATTTGTCACTTTTATGTTTCCATCCCAGTTTTATGTCTTACCGATTTGTCTGCAAAAATACCAAAACGAATCATGAGGTGAATGAGAAACATGTCAGCATGAATTCAAACCGAGAAGAGAAAAGCCAAAGGAATATCATCTGAGAGATTCAAGAATATGGAATGTGATAAAAACATATTTGTCTGAAAGTGTCACAATCAGCACAGCTGAACCCTGAGGAAGGGGAGAAACATCCAACACTCAAGGTCTTGTCAGATGCAGAACACTTGAGCATCAGTCATTTTTATTACATATGGCTTTGACTGTTGTTTAAGGTCATCGAATATAAAATGTGTATTTTGTATTTTTACATGATCAAACCTTACAGCAGCAAGCCTCTGCCGTGTTCTCTCTTTTATCTGTTGAACAAATTGATTAAATCCTTTAATCATAATGATAAACCTTTATTTCCATTTGCTCCCCTGGGTGGTTTGGATTATATGCTACTTTTAAAAGACCTCCTTGAACAAAAGAACCGTCACTGTTTGGAAATAGGCTGTGATGAAAAGTCTGCGTCTGGGGATGGATAGCATACAGTGCATCCGGAAAGTATTCCAAAATGGATTAATATTTTTCAATTTCCTCAAAATTCTACATACATGGATTGTAACAAAATGTTGGCACATCATTGGGGTCCTTGGCTGCCAAGTTTATGCATTCTAATGAGTCCGATCCTATCAAAGTGACCTACGCCATGCTCTAAGGAGGGGAGGGACGAAGAGAAATGGCATCAATTTTGCTCCTAGTGGGTGTTGGGATATAAAAGGTTTACAGGTAGTGGTCCAGACTGTGATAGATGCAGTTCAGGCTTTAACATCAACTGCTGATAGTCATATGTTTAAGTGGACATACCTGGATCTACACCAGACCTAAAGATTGGATGTTCTCCTTGGGAAGGGCACCTTTAAAAAAGCCTTAAGTGGGCGTTATGTATGAAACTTACCATCTCCTGAATCAGCATTTTTTGCATGGTGATGTCCACATACATATTTCAATTTATTAGAACTTCTTGTGCTCATAACATCAGCAGCCAGGGAATATGTTTTTGACTTGTCAGAGTGACAACGTAATAATCTGCAAAAACACATTTGTTCTTTAATGTCATAACATTTGACTTTCTTAGTTAATAGAAACATATAGAGTAGTTTGGTCCTCAGTTAGAGAAGACAAACAGCCCAGCTTCACATCCTATATGCGTGTTTTGTAATGTCCGACACCCACCTTGTTGTACAAAAGCACCGTAGACAATCCAGACAGCACTCTGAAGTGAAGTGGAGGCAGAAGGTGGAGGATGACCTGTGTTGCTGTGGAATTGTGCGGACTGGATACGTCTGAGCAGGAAGATCATGATGCCCACCACTGGTATCGCTGCAGCAATGCATGCCCACACAGCCAGGTCAAATGGTGCCAGTAAGGAGAAAATGTTGATATTTTCCTCAGACTTGTGCATCAGGATCCCCACAGAGTAATCCAGATAGCGCTTACTGAAGTCAACCACGCTCTCACGCTCGGGTGTGATGGTGATGGCTGATACAGCCAAGTCAGCTCTCTGTAGGTCAGTTAAATCAAAGGTTAAACACTTGTGTAAGTATAGAAAGAAAAGTAAATATACTAACAGGCATTACTTGACAAGCTTTCTTTTTTTCTCATATTGGACTCCCAAATCCCTTTCACTCTTAACTACCTTTTAGAATTTTTACTAGAAATTCTGACTTCCTAGAAATCCAATCAATCTGCGCGCGCACACACACACACACACACACACACACACACACACACACACTCAAACAGACACACGCCATCCACATTCTGGTATAAAAATCCATGTATTACATACCAAGGGAAGGAATGCCTTCTAGATGGAAAAGCCTTTAACATTACTAGGACAAACTTTACTGTTGTTCTGCTGCTTGGTGAACATTTTAATACACCCTCAGGTCTCAGGAAAACATTTTTAGATGTTAAAAAATAAAAAAGCATCAGATTTAATTTTTAAAAACATCTGACTTCTGACTAAATGGCATCAAATGAAAAGGTCTCAGAAAAAGGGGCCTCATTGCACCACTCTCAGGTCCCAGCTGAAGAAATTTCTAAATACATCATCAACATGTGGCAGTGGCAGAATAAGGTCACTGTTATCATAAAATTGCTTCAACAGTTTGGGTTTCTTGCAGTGAGCTTAAGTAGTTCTCTCTTTTCTCTGTACTTTTGCTACAGTTACAGTATGTTGCACATGCAGGAAGCTTTTCTCTGAGGCACTTTTTTCAGACTCCTTTTCATCTGATGCGCTTTAGTCAGAAGTCTGCTGTTTTTTAATGTAAGCTGACTTTGTTTTGTCTGTGGTTTGATGTCTGAAGCCATTTGATTCGATTTCTGACAATGTTTTTCTGAGACCCGAAGATGCTCTAAGACAGGGGTCATCAACTAAAAGCATTTGAGGGCCACATTCATTTCCCCAAGAGTTTTCGCGGGCCGGGGGGTGGGGGGGTGGGGGGGGGGGGGTGGGGGGTTGTTGGTGCTTAAAGTAATGAGACACATAGAACCTGACTTTAAAGGCAGGGAGTTGATGATATTTAAACTATTTGAAATATAAATGTAACTCGGTCTTCTTCTCAATGTGTCAACCTTGAAAAGCAGAAAAAGAAAGGTTATAACCATTAGAACTTCAGTGGATTCCTGTCAGACACCATAGTCTAGAGGTTAGTGACACTGACTTCAGAGCAAGAGGGTCTAGGTTCGAACCCTGGCCCAGACCATGTTAACAGAGCTGCAGCAGACTGAGTCCACTGACCAAAGTAATGGTTGCACGGGGACTGAATCTGTTCAAGTCTGTTAAACACAATAAATGACTTCATAAAGACACTTTATGTTGTTCCATATCAATCTACTGGTCTGACACAATCATTTAATGAATTTAAATTACAATAACTCAAGATGAGGGCTTTCTTTAGCAATTTCTTTAGATGCGATAAAAATGTGTTTAATTAGATTAATTAATTACAGATCATAATTAATTAATCACACAATTTTTTTAATTGCCTGACAGCACTAATGAAAACCTTCCTCAAACAGAAATCTACCTGTTGGAAGCAGAGTGTGCAGTAATTCTCAGATATTTTTCACTTGTCTGCTCTGTAATTGGACTACCATTTATAAACCACACTACATTCTTTCTGAGGGAGAAAAAACTATTTGAAGTTAAACATAATAAAATAAAAGCACCAACCTTGGTAATTAATTCTCCTATCATTCCATTCCAGGACCCATTAGGGAGTGTTGATCCGTACTTCCCATCGCTGACTTGGTAGATGGTGTACTTGAAGCCGAGGATCTTGGCGAGGGCATCCAGGACGTCAATAGAAAAACCTTTATATCTTTTGGGTTGACCTAGAATATTCTCTGCCACCATCACAAAAGGTTCTTCCTGTTTGAATTTAAAAAAAGATCACAGATAATATTACATTCTAATATAAAAGAGAAATGTGAATTTGAGTTTTATCATCGAAGCAGAGATTAAGACAAACTTGTACGAGTCTGTATTCAATCACAGACGTGTCATTTATCACGATTCACCTAAATACTCTCATTATTGGACTGACAGCTGAAGCAAGGACACAATCATTCATCTAAAGACGCCTTTATGGGAAGCTCCTGTGTGATCTACGTTGAGCTTCATCTTTATAAAATAGTCTCTTTGGCTACTGTTGACCCAAAACATGTGGTGCCATGGCAACTGCTATGGTTCATCAATATGAAAATTGCCATTTTAAATTTATTGCTCCCTCCCATAGTTCCTCTTTATGAGTTGAAAGTGTCAGGGCAGACTTTAATAGGCGTATGTGGAGGAACAGCAGCTGGGGGTACATGCAAGAGGAAGGAGGTGTTAAGGTGGGCAGGGGCAAATGACTTGATTAAGTGACACTGCCAGGAGAGAGCTGAGCAGAACTTATGTGAATAAATATGGTGCAAGTAAATCATCTGTGAAGAAGAGGGAAAATGGAGAGGAGGGGATGTGATTGAGGGAGAGGATGAAGGAAGAGGCTTTTGCCACAGAACTATGTGAACTTACATTACTTTTGCAATGTAAGGCTGCCTTTAATGGTTTTAATGAAAAAGCATTACATTTCAAGGACAAAATAACCCTAACCCTGTTTGAAACCGAAAATTGTGTGTAGCTGATGTTTTCTGTCCTTTCATGCAGTAATCATCTTAATATTAGTAGCAGAAAAACATCAACACATTTCAGTATGCCTCCTTCTAGGCTGTGCATACAATTCTGACTGAACGTTAAAAATATATGAACTAGTTTGAGTTTCATTATTTCATTTTCTGAAAGGATTGAGCAGAACTGTGTGCCCAAGTCTGGAAATAAACAGTTTCTATTGTTTAGTGAGTCTGTTGCTTCAAGGTATTACATATTGATTTATATATTTTCTTTAAATTAGCTAGAATTTATTCTTATTGTTCTGTATAAAATTCATGTACCAACTGTCTGGTTGCAGTTCTTGTCATTTTTTTGTTCTTGTGAATCTTTTAAGGACAGGAAAGTTTTATTCTCAACCAAACAAGAATGTTTCTAATCAATAACAGAACTTTAACACTGAGAAACCAATGTCACTTTAAAACCAGTACTATATTTGCTGGGGTAAACAAGAATGCTAGCATAAAATTAATTAATCTCTACAAACGAGCCACATACAGTTTATTTCACTAAGAAATCAGTTTAATCTGTGGGTGATAAGTCTAACCTACTGTGTCAATGTGTTTCCATTCTGTGCTGTTTGAACAATAGGTAGGTGATAATTGCCTATCAGGCAGGCAGAGTGATAATAGATTCTGTGAACTCCCACAACGTACCAGTAATGTTACAATCTTGAGCGTAACTCCCTGCATGCCGCTCTCGATTCGATTCTCCTTCAGGCTACCATTCAAGCCACGAGTGGAGTCCCAAAACGCCAGCTGATCAGGACAAAGGGAAATCAGGTAGAGGAAGGAAAGAGGGTGGAGAAATGGAAGACACACTCAGATACATTTATCACATGTTTAATTTAAAAATCCATTCTGAGCAGGACTAAATGAAAACAGTCATGTATAGCTGAAGTAATTATCCTACATTATCAATAAGCCTTGGACTCAGCTGAAGTAATAATCAGCAAGAAGTGGCCAGTGTTTACTTTTCTGAACCCTCTAGTTTCTGTTGTCTTGAGATGTTTGTTTTTCATCAGCCACCATGACAGAAGACCAAAAGTGAGCCACAACAAGGAGTTGATGTTCAGCTCAACATGTGAACCCGTCTCCTAAAATCAGACGTGATGAGCATTACACGTCCCTTTGAGTTTCTTTCTTGAATCCAAACAAACTTTCAGTTATAAACCTCTCGTTCCACATGGTCAACTTTTGGAGTTTTGTCTCGGGCTGAGAGGCTGATGTTTTGTAAATTTTTAATCAGTGCTGCTAGCAGGACAAGGATTCTCAAGGATCTGACACTTCATTTGAAGTGGAGTTTTATTTGAGCTGACAGAATAAGACTCATGGCCCAAGGTCAAACCATGGGCCTTCATGGCCGCAGCAAAACTCTAAAGACATAAAAATACACTGTACTACACCAAAAAGAGAGAAACTAAAACACAGCTTAGGTTTTAAATTTAGACAAACTGGTGCAAAATTTAATTTGACTATAATTTTGATCTCCATTGTCTACATTCCATTTTGGATAAAACTGGTCTTTAGATCTACAACAGTTTTAAGTTCAGCTAGTTTCTAATGTTTACAATAAATATGCTAAGAAAATAACAACAAATGAAAAAACAATGTAAAGTACGGTATTACAAAAGCTATATAAGGTATTAGTGACATAGTGTAGTGATGGATTCCATCTAACTCTACAATCTTCAACTCTATTTTCTCTTGAATGTACCGTATGCATGGTAATGTGTTTTTGAAATACAGTTTTTAAAAATTGTTTCTGACTTGCATCAACCTAGATGTGGCATGTTGGAGCCACAAAACTGCAAGGAGAGTCCATTTCAGACCCTTCATGTAGATGTCTGCAGAATCCCCTGAGGGTTACCATGGTCCTGCCCTGAAGCCAGGCCAGGGGATGGGGCCTGAGGACAAGTGCCTGGTGACTGGGTGTTTACCCATGTGGACCGGCTGGGCCCAGGCCTGACCAGTTACATGAGACAGCACCTGCAGGAGGAGCATGAAGGCTCCAGTGCAATGTGCCACTGAAGCTCTGATCCCCGGACTTGAAAACTGAAATCAGGATATTAAACATCACCTCAGTGGTGTGGAAGGAGCTGGAGCTTGTGGAAGAGGTTGAGCGGTACTGGTTAGATAGACTGGTTAGACTCACATCAAAACATAATGATGGAATCAAAGTGCTTGAGAGAGGTTGGACTCTTTTCTTTGCTGAGTTGCTTCATGTGAGAGACATAGGGTCAAGGTGAGCAGCATGGCCACCAAATGAATCAAAAACGGAAATCCTCCTCTGTTCTATTGACCAGCTGGTTCCTAAAGTTTGGGATTCTCTTGGTCAACCTGCTTCACTTACCAAACCCTCTGTCAGGAACCTTGGTGTGACCTTTGACCCAGCTCTGACTCTGGATGTTCACGTCAATTCTCTGGTTCTCTCTTCCTTCTTTCATCTCAGGAATATTTCTAAGCTGAGTTTCACTGAGTCAGGCACTGAACTGAAAATTGTTCTCATGTTTTCATCTCTTCTGGTCTGGACTACTCTCTTCACCTCTCTGAACAGAACCTCCTTGGATCGGTTCCAGGTGGTTCAGAATGCTTCTGTCTAAGATACACCCACGTCACCCTGCTACTCTACCAGCTTCACTCCAGAGTTCATTTCCAGATCGTGGTTCTGGTTTTTAGGGTCCTACATGGACCAGCACCAGCTTCCATCAGTGATCTTCTACATCCTCACACCCCCAGCAGGTCCCTGAGCTCCAGTGATCAGAGCCTACTGGTTGAGCAGTTTACCAGGATGAAGACTAAAGGAGAGAGAGACTCTGCTGCTGTGTCCCCCAGACTCTGCACCTCTGTTCCCCTGAGCCTGAGACCAGAGACTCAGTGTCTCTGATAAAAAGCAGCTCAGAACCAGCTGTTTAAACTGGTTTTAGATGAACTCCTGATCCGTTCTGTTCTCTGATGTCTCATTTTGTTGATGATTCTGTTAACAGTCTATTTGTTTAACTTGTTTAAAAATGTCTCATCTGTTATAAAGCACTTTGCGATCTTTATCTTGAAAGGTGCTATAAAATAAAACCTCTTGATTTCCATTGACATGCCAAAAAAAAGTCACCCCCTGCCTAAGGTGCATGTTGGTTCTTTGACTGCTGCAAAACACCTGTGACCACTAAGGCATATAGTCAAAACACTGACTGATTAGATCTGGCACTAAGACCTGTGTTTTGAAAAGTGAAGTAATTACAGAACAGACTGGGTTCACTATGTTGTCACCAGTTTGTCCCTTCCAAGACCAGCATCAATAAGGTGTGCTGGTCAATCTGTCTACATAACTGGCTTTGTGTGTTTGTCTTTCCAAGTGTGCACGAGGACAAAATGTCAGTCTGCATTGCTTGCCTAACAGGGGGCCATTTTCTCCATGAGTGGTTTTGTCCTCTGTGAAAAACACGGAGCAATTCCTGCTCTGTAAACTGAAGAACACTGGAGAAGAGCACTTCTACTTCATGGAGCTTTGCCCACCGGCATGCCACTAGGAAGGTCACACACAATAAACACAGCAAAGTCACACTACCCGCATTCAAGAGGACAACACACAGATGATCACACTGGTCCTTTTTGTACAGATTTTAAAAATATCTTTACGTTAATAACAGTTATATTATAAAATCTCAAAACACACATTTAACAATATCACAGTAAAACAGGAAGGGAATGTATTTTGAGATGTGATGTGTTATATAAAGATGTGCCGCATGAGAGAGAAGAGTTTTGATTTTAGATGGCAAATCTGTCAAGATTTTCCTCCTGTTTCTTTCTTTGAAGTGTCAGGTTGAGAGGGATTTAAATTTTAAATGTTCTTTCCATAAATGTTCAAACTGTCCAAGAAAGTTTGCAGTAAAACAGATTATTCTGGGACCGGAGTTCAAATAAAATCTACTTCATTTTTATTCTTACAAGTAAAAAAAATAAACCTTTAGCATTTAATAGTTGTTTTAGTTTTTAACAGGATAAAATGCCAAACTAAAAAGGGAATAGAGCAGTTAGAGAGCTTATTTTAAGAATCTGAATCATGCTGTTTATGACTGTTTAGCTAGTAATCCATTTTAAATGATCATATTTCGCTTTGCAACAACAAAAAGCAAAAAAACTCAAATAACTGGGGTATCTCACGACCGTTGTCCCAGTTACAGGGTCCATTACAAATCTTACAGTAAACACTTCAATCCTTTTCTTGGCACCATTTAAAAGGGTTTTATGGACATGTTAGTACAGTTTAAGCTAGTTGCTACTCTGCCTCTGTCCGTTTTTTCTCTAGTTCAAAGCATCGAGTGTGAACGTATCGACAGACTCTTTATGCTGCAGAGCTTCTTATTGAGCCAAGTCTCTTAGTCTGACTCACAAACTGCACTTGACTTGAGTGTATGTCTGTAAATCCCTAAGTGTTTAACATATATCACACTGTACTATAATTAGCTGCTTTATGTACCGTGTCTCCAAGGTGGGACCAGAAGTGACACTAAAGCTGTACGAGACCATGAGAAGTTCTGGTGATTAGACTGGTGTGATAGAACTAAAATAAAACAAACAACAAAAAATTAACAGATATAAGTTTAGATTATATATTATGCATACGTAAATATAACAAAAGTAACAGCACTTATCTCCATCATAATAACAAAAGTGATGGTCATGACTACTATTCAGAATTATTTACACATGTTCAAAAAGGAGTAGGAAGAACTCCTACATATATGAATCACGATCAACAGGTCAAACCAACACACCTTTACAGTATAAGTAAAAAGTATAAACAAGTTCTTAAGTATTTTTGGTGGGACTACATTTTCCATCTCATTAAGTGTTCAGGCTGGAGGAGGAGGACGTTACAAAAGATGACTAACAAAACAAGCTCTCTAGGCTAGTAAGCACTAAACACTACAGAGCCATGTACACACAAATCCTAACAACTATAAACCCATGAACAAAAGTTCTAACCGGAACATCGATACTAAACACCACTGAAAACCACTGAGAGACCACAGCAAAAAGAGGGGGCATCAGCACAGATCTGAGCCCCCTGGTTGTTTGACAGCCTCTGGCTTTTAAAGCTGCGCTGATGGCCGATTTGCAGCCGTTGCGTGGCTCCCCGGCGTGCAGCTGTCCATGGTGCTGAGCAGTAGGGGCATGAACCAGCGCTGGGGCCAGCCTGCACCGTTGCTATCCAAGGTGCTGAACAACCAGAGGCAAACAGTGCAGCAGCCAGTGGAATCTGGGGTGCCCCTCCTCAGCCAAATTACAGACAACATAACACTTTAATAGATTTTATTGAAACTTTTTAAAATTACATTTAGTTTATGAATTCTTGCATTTCATCTGTTTCCATAAAACTCATTTATGTTCAGGAAATGATTGCTTCATTACAGTATTAGATTTGGTTTTTAAGACTTGTATTTTTGTATTTTCTGATTTTTCATTCTTGCTGTCTTTCTTTCAGGCTTTCTAAAAATGACGCTCATCGTATTGATTGAAATCTTGTTGACTTTTTCTTTAGCATTTTGCAGGACCCTTGTTGCTCTGTGTCCTGCAGCTGCTGTCTTCCAGTTTTTGGTACATCATTTGTCTTTAGCTTTTAGGTTTAAGTTTATTTCCTGTCTCTGCAGTATTTTTATGTTATTTGGTTTATTAAGAACATGCATCCCACTATCAGATTCTGGTTCTAACATTTAACATTTTTCCACTATTTAACCTTTGTCACATTTCAAAGCTTTTCAAAGCATGTGCCATACTAATGATGAGACTTTGTGCTTCTTCTATTGCTGGTGGAAGCAGCAGATGAGCAGTTTATTTGACTGGAAGTTGGGAACATCATAAAGAATGTTGTCAATCAGAATGTCACAACTAGATCAACATAAACATCTGAGATATTGGCTTATCTGATGATTTCAAACATAGAAATAAGTTAAATGATTGTTTTTAAATTAGAAAAAAGTTTGACATTTCTGCTTCTGTCACTTCTTTGTTCAGCTATTTTCTTTGCTTTACTTTTCAGTGTCTTTGAAATATTAGATTATTTTGCTTTCTTTTGACAGCTTTTGTTATATCCTGAGTGTTTCTTCCAAAACAATCATTTTGCATGTAAATGATTTAGTAAGACAGAAAACAAAAGTAACATTTATGCAGACTGAAACATTTTAGAACTTCCAGCTCATTTACTGGATTTAATTTCCCAGTCAAACAAACCAGAGACAAAAGATTTGGTGATATGGATAATAATAAAAAACAAAATGATGCAGAGTAGGATTAAGATTCAGAATGTATTCACGTTGATGGAAAATCCCCAGTTTGATAAACATCTATGCAGCATCCAGGCCAGGCAGAAGCTGGTCCTCACTCAGACACATCAGCCGGTTAGAGGTGTCTTCAAACAATGACTCAGACCATAAAAAGATAAATCAGCTGGTTTGATGGAATCAAGACTATAGTAAAGTACTTGAATTTCCCAAAGTATTTACTCTTTTTCTCAATTGCTAAGACTCATTTCTTGAAAACTGCTCTGCATTTCTCCAAAGTTTGAACACAAAACCCAATTTTCAAGCTAAAATCACAACATCTCAGACTCTTCTTTCAATCCCAAACTTTCACCTCAAAACAGTTCAATCTGTGCCCAAAACTGAACTTTGTTGTCAAATCGAGCCCTGAGTCAATCAAAATTATACACACTAAGAACAGTCACTAAACCATGGGCGTCGCAACCATTATGTCAGGAGGGGACGTGTCCCCCCCCACTTTGTAAAATCAGGCATTTGGACCCCCCCACATTTACCGAGTCCGTCTTGCGCTCTTTCGGTTGTTCTCAAAGAAATCCATTCCACTTGATTCATTAGAAATTACTCAGACCGCTGAAATCCACTCCATGTTTTCCTGGTCACCCTGCACCCTGACACGCTGCTCTCCTTGGACCCGACCTCGCGCTGCAGCTGAAAGCAAACCGAACCGGGAAGGAGGTCGACCAGAAACCGGAGTGTTACTCTGGAGGGGCCAGAGGGTTAGGAGGCACAGGAATAAGACCTGAATGACCAGAGGAGGTAAAGCCCCCACAGATAATCACCTATGGCCTCTAATAAAAAGGTAAATGCGCCTCAATCAAGTTTCATGGATCTACAAGCAGAAAAAAGTACAGGAAGCACAATAAAAATATCAGAGACAGAACAATAAAGACAGGAAAACAAGGGAAGAAAATATATAAATACAAGTAAAAAGTTAGTGAAAAATAAAATAACAATAATGAGTGTAATTCACTGCTCTTTATAAAAGAAACTGTACCAGTAAATTAATAAGTAAATAAAATAAGTACATACTTTATTTGAGGGTCAACATTTAACACTTAAACACAACCGTTGATTATTTTACAAAAAATAAAAGAGTACTGAAGATTATCAGTAATGTAGAGATCCCTCTAACTTGTTATTTGTCCTGATCAAATCTCTTGTTCTTAGTAAAAATTAACGTTCCAGTCAGATAAACACAAAGCTACACTTGATTTCTTACTAAGAGAAACTCACTTTAAACACCTCTAATTTAACTGTTACCAGTAAAATATCTTATTTTAAATGGATCAAATGAAAACACAATCCCAGCTGTCAGTACACTGAACAGACATTAGACTATTTTCATTTCAGATTGGTAGAACTTCAGTCTTAAGAACAATCAGGTTCTTGATATTTGTTTTCAAATAATTGATGTCACTTATTTAATTCTTCCTAAGCTGTTCAGCCTGAAATAGTCCACTTAAAGTGACATCATGACTAGTAAGGGTTGAATTAGAACCAGTTAAAATGAGTTTCTTCTGGTCAGAATTCATTTTCAGCTCCATCATGTTTATTACAGACAGGAAGAATAGATTAGTAGAGGTTGTGCTGCAAACCCAATACACATGAATGGGAAATGTGACTAAATGTGTCCTAAGAATAACACTGAAGATATCTGAAGTATTCACTGTGGGTAATAGAATAGTATTATGTGTATCTGAAATATGACATTTTACTTGGAACAGCTGATTTTTAGCTAGCTGCATACATATTCAGTCTTCTTAAAGTCACCACCTTGTGTTTTTTAAGGATTTGGTTTCAATTCAGTTGTTGGATAGAATCTCTACTAGTAACAAAATACCTGTGGATATCAGTATTTTCTTTTTGACTAGTAATACTATTTGGACTAGGATAAATTACATTATTGTTATGTAAATAGGAATAGTAAAGAAGTGGGGGTTTTAATTAAATGTTAAAAAAATTTCCATTAAATTTAAGTTCAGTCCTGCTGGTATTCTCATTATTAACAAGAATAAAAGAAACAGTTCATCAGTAGTCAGTACTTTTTGTAGTAGTACTAGTACCAGTTCTTTACTTCAGTAGTTCAGGAGCAACCAGACTGAATCACTTTGATAGAAATAACAAAATGTCCTGTCATTTTAGTGGAAGATGCTGCAGTCAGTCAGTCACATCATAAACCAACCAGCACTAACAGGACTGAACGTTACCTGGTTACCAGTAGAGAACTGGTAGAGCTCTGATTAGTTAAGGGTTGAACAGCTGGTTGTCTAACGAGTTTCTTCCAGAACTGGAGACATGGTAGACCATTATCATGTGTTTAAACTACTGTGGCGTTTGTCACTGTGTTCACATCTTTAGTTCTGACATGAAACCACTGCTGGTCATTTTACTTCCATAAGTTTTTTTCAGTCTTTTCTCTAAGATCTGAATAGTCCAGCTGATGGTGTTATAGGGAACACAGCTGCTTAAAATGAAGACTTCCTGTTGAATCTGACTCTGAAATAGTTACTGAGTTCAGTTTTTACTACTGTAGGTAAAATAGGTGTTTAACAACTTGTTAAATGCGCCAGAATGCAGGAAATGGGCTACGACAAAGATTTTTTTCTTTGGGGAAGTGTCCCCCCCACATTTTTTATGCTTCTGACGCCCCTGCACTAAACACTACGTAGAAAAATAGAAAACACAACGCTCAGGACATGAATCTGGATAAATAATGTTTATTGTTCACTGTAGGTGAAATGCATGTTGTGAAACAAAAATAACTGTGATTTAGCTCTGGAACAAAAAGACTAAACAGAAATCTGGTGCATTTACATGTAGCACTGGTAGAACCAAACAGAAATAAGCCCATGTACATAAAAATGAAGCACAAAAATATACAAAGTAAGTGCATTCCTCAGCCACAGCATCATGTCTCCGTACTGGGTCAGGCCACAGGACTTCATCCACATCACTGGTCAGGCAATGGGGGAAAAAACTCATCAATAGTGAATGTGAGAAAATTATTTTCTCTAATTTACTAGCATTGACGGTTTTTCAATCTGTCCTGGCTCTAGAGGAGGACGGTCGCTTTTTTTCCTCTCTCCCTTCCTCCCCGGGCTGCCTGCTGCCGTTGTCTTGTCATATCTATCTGGAAGCAACCGCCTGCCCTCCCCTCTGAATTATGAATCTGGTCAGCTGGTCGATGAATTCAATTGACAAGATTTTTTCCACTTCTCGAACGGCGAAGGGAGCGCCGAGATGCCTCTATTCATCGCACCCGGCCGGGTACCTGATGGATTCCTGGAGATGGAAGATCATGTGCCTTGTTGCCTTACTTTGGACAGAGGACGAAGATGTTTATACGATTGGAATTATTGTTACTGAATCTCTGCTGATTAGTGCGTTTGGATATCTGGGATACTGCAATCTTTTGGAGATGGGTCCAATTGGCAAACTGCCCGCTCTCACTGAAGGAGTGTGTCAGGCTGGAGGAATTCAGACATTGGCGCTGCAAGATCTGAATCATAAGATTGTAGATCTTAGCGGACTCATGCGCAACTTGGGATCAAACTTGGAGATAATCTCTTGCCCGGATTGAAGGGCATTACAGTATTATTACCCCTGATTTGGATTTTTGGGCATGTGACGGCTGGCTATGGACAAAAAGGTAGAAAGCAAATTCATTCCTGTCTGCTGAAAAAAACTGTTATCTGGAATTTGGATCCCCAAACTGGCTTTGAAGGCTGAAGTTTATCAAACTCCCAGAGAGAGGACTGCAGCTGGAGAGACTTCCCCCTCCCTTTCTGTCCACACGGAACTGTGACTTTTGCTTCAGTCCTCTGTGCTCACATAACATCGTAACGAGAGACAATCATGGATGAAACTGGGGAAGGTCATGGTTTCACTCACTGCAGACATAAACACTCTACTGATACACAACATCTCCTCCCAGCTCAACGTTCTCCTTGCTTCCTGATGCTCACCGAGGATGAATGCACTGATGGCTGATTCTGCTGCGGCCTTGCAGGTTCCTTTGGAGATCCCATGCCCTCCCCACTAGGGCTGCACAATTAATCAAATTTTGATCGTGATCAAGATTTTGGTGGCCACAATTAAATGAACCTGATCGTCAACGATATTTCCATTCAAATTGTGAGCTCTTCTACTTGCCTCTTCATCACACACCGCCTCAACCAATAGTCTGCCAACCACCAGGGGGCGAACGCATGGCTAAAGCTTCCTTAAGCTGCCAAAATAAAAACAGCGCACAAGCCACTCAGCACTGTAGCAGCCAGTCACACATTACGGTGGCAGCAAGTTGGACTGATGAGAGCGTCATGTCTGGAATGGAAAATGCTGCAGCATCTGGAGATGAGGTAGCTGGTAAACCAGACTATATCTGTGCTGACGGTCTAGTATACTAGGCTAGTATCCATTTTTTTCACTAAGACACGCAGAAATAACAGACGCAATATCTTTTTATTTGGCCAAAGATACAATCCTATCAATACAGTGAGCAATGAAGGCTTCAGAAATTTGAGTATTGGGGGGGAATTATTTATAAATATAAAAGTATTTGAGTTTTTTTAGTTGTTTTTTTTTGTGCATCATTTATAATCTATTCTAAAGTTTTATTTTTCACAGAAAAAATGTTGCAACATTGTTTATAACTGGTGCAATAAAACAGATTTTACCAGACAGGATGAATGATCATGATTAATAATCGTGATTACAATATTGATCAAAATAATTGTGATTATTATTTTGGTCATAATCATGCAGCCCTACTCCCCACCTTCGTCATGTGTGATCACGTTGTGCTGTCTGAGTCCGTTTCTGCTTGAATGTTAGTGAGGCGGGTTTTGCCTGCTTCAAGCCTGTGAAATCCAATAAGGAGGGCGGAGGAATGAATCATGTTTTTTTTTATCCTTACACAACTTCCCTCCTGTTTACCAACTTTACCCCTTCTGCATGAAAAGGATGTCTACCTGTTCCTGTAATGTGTTTTACTGTAAATGTTTTGTGTGTCAAATCTGGGTCAGGTTGTACTGAAATGCAATTTTGTTGTATCATGTAACTGGTTCAATGACAAATAAAATGATTCAAAGGTGAACTGGTATGGCTGGAGGGCTAGGCACCAACGTAGAATCCGTGCATTCTGATGCTGCTTTGTGTGCATCCACTTCAAGGGTTTGTGATCAGTCTGGAGCACAAACTCTCTCCCCAGGAGGTAATACCTCAGTGACTCAATGGCCCACTTTATAGCCAGTCCCTCCTTCTCTATTGTAGAGTACTTTGTCTCACGCTCAAACAGTTTTTTACTCAGAAACAGGATGGGTTTTCTTCACCTGGCTCTCCTTGGGCCAACACAGCTCCAAGCCCAACACCGGAGGCATCCACCTGTACAACAAACTGTCTGGAAAAATCAGGGCTTTGTAATACAGGAGCTTGACAAATCCGCATCTTCAGTGCTTGGAAAGCATGTTCACAGTCGTCACTCCATATCACCCTGGAGGGGGACTTCCTTGTTAGCTCAGTCAGCGGGGCTGCCAGTGTAGAGAAATGGGGAATAAACCTCCGGTACCACCCAACCAATCCTAAAAAGGACCTGACTTGCTTTTTGGTGGTGGGTCTGGGAATCGCCTGTATGGCTTTGACTTTTTCAACCTGTGGCTTTATTCGCCCATGGCCAACAAGGTAACCAAGGTACTTTACCTCTTCTTGTCCCCACAAACACTTGGTCGAGTTCAAAGTCAGACCAGCCCTCTGGATTCTCATCAGGATGACATTCAGGTGTGTTAAATGTTCTTCCCAGGTTTCGCTGTAGATTACAACATCGTCCAGGTAGGCAGCTGCAAACTTCGAACAGTTATCAAGAACAATGTCCATCAATCGTTGAAAAGTATCTGGTGCCCCATGGAGACCAAAAGGCAAAACTGTGTACTGGAACAAACCCATTCCTGGAATCTGGAATGCTGTATATTCCTTACAGGAGGGTTCAAGGGGTACTTGCCAGTAGCCTTTGCACAAGTCCAGGGCGGTTATATACTTGGCCTTTCCCAATCTCTCCAGCAACTCATCAATGCGTGGCATGGGATATGCGTCAAAACAGGAAATGCTGTTTAGTTTTCTCATATCTGAACAAAATCTGGGTTGAATGGAGTTCTTCTTAGGAACCAGCACAATGGGGTTTGACCACTCACTTTTAGACGGCTCAATCACACCCATTTCTAGCATTGTTTGGACCTCCTTCTGCAGAGATGACATTCTTTGTCCCACGTGACTTGCCACGCCCTGCTCCTTTCATTTAGTCTGCTTTCTTTTGTCTTCAAAGGCGTATTGTCCCATTTCTGACACCAATTGTTGGAAAAGCAGGCGTGGTGCAAGAAAGACGAGGCATCATTCATTTAGATTTTCTCCAAACTCAGTTTCAGTCTTTATTTTCCATCCACAGGCAAACAGAACTCCTCACTAACAAACCATCCAGCCTTTTATCATGACTCTCACACAAGAGGGCCACACCCCTTTTTACTACAGCTGCACTCAATGTGCAATTAAGACTCCAGCTTGTTCCAGCTGGCCTATCAGATCAGCCCTTTAGATAAATCACATGGTTAACACAAAACAATATCACCACAATGTAATTGGTCTGAAAACAGAAAAATACAATGATGTTATTATAAATCATTCATCTAACAACCAAGGAAGACTTAGTGCTTCCTAACAGGGGTTTAGTGTTTTAGCAACTGAGAAAAACGGTAAGAGGAACTGACATTTAAACATGTTTCTTTAGAATGTTTTTTCCAGTAACAGGATCTGGAAGATTTTGTGGAATAGAGAAAAAAATTTAAATGGAAAAATTTCAGACCAATCCTGTAGAAATCACGTAGTCTGAATCCAAAAAGAGTCTGACTGGGATGACTATGTTTATGTATGATTGTATGTTTGCTGCAGTTGATGGTTTACGTTCCAATAGATTCAGATCAAATCCTGTAAACTCTTCACAAACATTCAATCTTGATTTTTCCGAACAAACAACACACACACCTATGTTTTATGTGCCTCTAGCTCCTTGATCCTAAAGGAGATATCTGGAATGATGTCACTTGTTTTATCTCTAATCAGCAGAAGCACGGTACAAAATAATCCGGCCATTTAAATTAGGCAAGAAGAGAGACATCTAATCTGTTCTCATACATTGGAGATAAGCTTGGCAGACAGAGCGCCAGTCTATCACTCTAACCTCTAATCAGTGGAATGAGGCAGGATTCACTCCATACAACTATCAGACGGCAGAAATCAGGGAAAAGGCTGATGGGAGGAACATCAAATGAATAAAAAGCATTTGAAACAAGATGGGTAAAAGAGATAGTTCACTTCTTTATTGGATAGAGGAGAAAGGTAGATGGAAAAAGGTTTCAGTGCACACACGATTCTGATTTAGATCATTTCTGAGTTTGTGTTCTAAATAAGTTGAGCTTTTTCTAAAAACAAATGTCTTGAAGTGACTGAAGATTATCTAGTGGTCATTAAGTGAATGCAGTGAAACAAACTAGCTGTTTTCTAGTTTGGTTTTATCTAAAAGAAGACATAGACTAATCTGTGGGATCATAAAGTCTGACAGTGAGTGAAACTCAAACGTGCCAGTCCTTCCTAAAGGATGGATTCAGTCATCATGTTGACTAAAGGTGTGTTTCCTATAGCTTCAGCTAATGTAGAGACAGCAGGTAGAGAGGATGACTGTGCATTAAAATCAACTCAGTGGCTGGAAGGTTGGTAGCATTTGCTTAGCAGTGATATTATGACGGATGAGAGCACACGAGAAAGAATACATTAAGGGATGTAGAGAAATATCACTCACTTTTTATCCAATTAGTTTTGACTCTCGAGAAGAAATACTTCATCCAGTGCAGAGTGGCAGCATAAAGCAAGAAGTAGGGATGTTTGATTACTTCTGTCTGATGTGGATTTGTGAGTAAAGGAAATTTACATGCAGTAATGGTTAAATTGCTTTATTTTATAATGACTCTTTTTGCTTGTCTATGACCGTACAGACATACGTAGATACAGTTAGCCTAAGTTGTTACATATCTACGTACGTATATATATTTATATATATATATATATATATATTTATGTTTATATATTTATTTATATTTATTTATATATTATATTTTATTTATATATTGTATAAGTGTTTATGTTTAAATTAGCTTTTTGCACATTTGTTCTATTTGTTAGGAATTGAATGAATAATTTCAGCCTTGGCAAAGGTTTAACACTGCTACAGTAGCTAAAGTTCAAAATCATATATAAAAAAGGTTAGCTTAGGTAGCTTAGGGTGATTTAATGTGAATGCAGCATCATAATTGTAACTGTTCCAGTAATATAGTAGGATACTAATGAGTGGCAGTGAATAAAACATCTTTCTCCTTTGCTGGTTGCACCTGTGGAGGAGGTTCTGGGCTTCTAAGGGATGATTTAAACCCTGTAGGGGACAGAGAGTGGGTTTCTTCCAGCCTGCCTTCTCACTGCTTCGCAAATTAATTGTTGGATCAACACTCCCATCAACCCCCCACAGATCTATTGTTGGCAAGAGAGAGTTGCCCTTTAGAGAATATTTGATGTCATTTCTGCTTTATGAGTCGGCGACAAATTGGTTTGAGCAGTAATGATAAACACAGCTGCTATCAACTTCTTCTGTCATTTGGATGTAACATGCAATGAAACACATTAAAGCTCATGGGACACCCTGCATCCATCGTCATCTAGATCAGCCACTTGAAGGGTGAGGATAGTCAATAAAATAGAGTAAAATAATGAAATCTGTTCCAACCTCATAGCTGATACAGTATAATGAAGTGTTGGTGTACATGAGCTGGATATCAAAAATGCCAAACTTAGAAACAATCTGCTGCTCAGCAGACTTGGTTCAGGGATCAGGTTGGGGTTTGGTCTTCAGGGGGTTTAGATGTTTGACTGTTCCAACACAGTTCATTTTAATACATTGGTAATAAACAGGTTAAACAGATAATTCAGCGGTAGACTCAGGTGTAGTTGAGCAGGGGACTAAAAGACCAGGACTGGACTCTAGTTTAAACGGAGTTTGTGTGGCTGTTTAAAGCTGCTGATGTCAGCATCCAAACCGAACAAGAATAGATTTCTAGATAAATCACTGTTCATTAATGATTCAATGCAGGTAAAAGCACAAAGTCCTTTAAACAAACGTAACTTTATCAACTGATAATGATTTTAATGACTCTTCAAGGAGAAGGCCTACAAAACGTTTGGTGTGTAACGAAACTCGTTCAGTCATTTTTTTTATGTTGTGGCTGTTTATGACTGACTGCTATTTTATTTCAGTTATTGGTCACCTGAAAGGCAGAATCTGAAATCAGTGTCATTCATTGATTTAAGACATGCTACTCAGATATCTGTAAAATATGATAATACAGTAGAGCCTGAGCCTGGTCTGTGGTTACATTCAGAAAGTGAACCGTGAATCTGGAGGAAAAGGTAAAGGTTTGTTATACTCTTCACCACAAAAATTTAAAGGAATTTTTTTCAGCTGAAATGTGGAATCTGTCAGCAAAGTCTTAAAAAAACCCAACAACCTTAATTAGGTTAAATGTTCGCTTATTCTAAACTGTCTTAAAACTGGACCAACCACTAAACATCCCTGTTCTGTTCAGGAGCCACTGTCAATGGGGTTGTCGCCCCCTAAAGGTCACATCCTAGATTCACTCCTGCTTGTACCGGCGCTTTAGGTTGAAACAAAAACAAGAGCCGGTATTCTCTGTTAATGTCAGACGAATATGGGACAGAAACATGGGAGATGTTTTCACATTGATTATCAATCACAGAAATGACAAGAACAACAGCAGCTCTAAATCATACCTGCATGAGCCAAACTCAATGTGTCATGGAAACACTTTTAGTAAGTAAGTAAGTAAGTAAGTAAAGTTTATTTATATAGCGCCTTTCACAGATATACATCACAAAGCGCTTTACAATATAAACAAAAAACAAAACAAAACAGAGAAAACATTGAAAATAAAAAACAAAACAGAGATTTGGGGTACCATCAGGGGACCTACATTGTAAATTATGAGTTAAAGTGGGACATTGGCTTGTGTAAGGAACTAAAGTCTTGGGCAGAAATATTGGGACAAACTTCAATACAATATTTGGGCAAAAAAAAATAAAGATGGGAGCAGAAGAAAATGTAAACAAGATGGAGGGAGGGAGTAGCATTTTACACACAGTCACAACAACCGATAAACACATCAAGGAGGGTGGGGGGGGTCAGGATCTCCACCAGCAGCAAGGACATGGCACAGCTGACCGACCTTCACTCCCAGTAGAGGGGGGGGGGGGGGGGGGGGGG
>SSNR01000276.1:551632-586391 GCA_006937965.1 Callopanchax toddi | reverse complement strand
CTGAGCAGTCGCTTCATTCACTCTGTTGAGTAGGAGATTATTTTCAGGGTCACCAGATGATAACAGAATGTGTTTGGAGCAGGCAGTCCTGTTTGTTACAGCCGCCTTAAATGTCTGTCTCACTGGCTTCATCCCGTCCAAATTCCACATCCTGGCCAGTCCCATCTGATCCGTGTAGTTCGACACATCGATTGTAATTCACTCCGCGCCAGAGTTCGTTCGCAGTCAGTCCTACGAGACAACTCAGTCCTCGTGAGTGTTTCAGTGTTCAAAGCATGCATCAGCCCCCTTTGAAGCACAGGAATCCTGTCAATCGCACCTGTTAGCTCCGTTGTTTTTCGATAAACCAGGTCCATGCAGAGTCCAATGAGCATGCACCTGATCATCATTAATCCAAAGTTGTAGACCTCCAGAGACAGACTTGCAGGACCCGCAATCTGATCCATTACGAACCCCACAGCTCTTGTCTCAGTCAGCCGCGGAGTCCCCTCCTCCGTTTTGAGAGTGTAAAAAGTTGTATCCATTTTGTTGGGAAGCCAGCAAACCAAAGCCATATCAAGAAAAGTGAAGTTACAGTTCCTTCTTCAGTTTCAGGCCTGGCCTCAACAAACCATCACAGTTTAGCAATATTATCTTCACTTCTATCTGAAAATGTGTCAATATCTTCAAAAACTCAATCTACTGACCGGCTTTGACATTTTTTCTCTGTCCTCTGAAACACCTACATCTAGTTGAGCCCCAAATCAATGTGTTTCTTTTGGGTTGATTTATTTTATACCAACAAATAGGCTGGAGAAAGCCAGAAAGTCATATGCTGGAGAAAAGTCCCAGAATGCTGAGGGGTAAAATGTAAAAGTGCTGGTACTATCTGGTATGCATCAAACCTTATAGTACCATGTGACCAAGGCCAGATTATCCAATGGGCAAAGTGGGCCCAGGCGCAGGGGCCCACACCCACTAGGGGCCCATGTGAGACTGCAGTATAAGAAAAAACACCTGCTCAAATTTCATCCCAAGTCGGAAATCCCAGACCGCCCTCATCCCCAGCCACCTATCAGCCGGCAACCCGAACCACCTCCACTGGCTCCTCTCGATATGGAGGATCAGAGGTTCTAACAGAGTCCCTCATGAAGCTCCGAGCTCCTCACCCTAGCTGGGGGGAAACTAATTTCGGCTGCTTGTATCCGCGATCCCCTTCTTTCAGTCATTACCCAAAGCTCGTGTATTAATTTATATAGGAGCCAGTGGAAACGGCGCACCGCATCCAAAGTGCGTTTGTTGGATGACAGCTGCGCCAAGCTGAGGAGGCGCAGCGCAACACCGAACTTGCCGTCCTGCGCTGCGCCCGAGTTAAAATGTCAACTTGGCCAGTGACAAATCCTCCGTATCACAGGAACGTGAACACACTGAGGCCAGGGCTTCCAGATGATCGCGTTACGCATGGAGCTCAGTCTCCAAGCTAGAGCGTTTGGGCTCTGTGTGTCCTGCTCTGTGTGTCCTGGTCTGTGCGTCCTGCTCTGTGTGTCCTGCTCTGTGCGTCCTGGTCTGTGCGTCCTGGTCTGTGCGTCCTGCTCTGTGCATCCTGGTCTGTGCGTCCTGCTCTGTGTGTCCTGCTCTGTGTGTCCTGCTCTGTGTGTCCTGCTCTGTGCGTCCTGCTCTGTGCGTCCTGCTCTGTGCGTCCAGCTGTGTGCGTCCTGCTCTGTGCGTCCTGGTCTGCACGTTTTGCTCGTTTCTGGCTCAACACTCGACACGCACTGCAGCTGCAGCATCTCTGCGCTGAGCTGAAGCTGATATTTTTAACTAGAGCAGGACGTCACAGATAACACCCTGCCACTGAGCAACAAACACCTGAATGGGTTTGGATCCAGATCTGGGTTTTCCCTCAGACCTGGTCTAAATGAAACCATGGTGAAGCTGATGGAGTCCAGTCAGCATCACCTGGATTAGCTGCTTTTAGTTTTAGATGAAACGCTGAGTTCAGTCTGGTTACAGGTTTTTCCTTGTTCTTAGTGGAAACAGTGTCAACTAGTTCACCTGGTTAGTTAACTGGCTCACCTGGTTAGTTAACTAGTTCACCTGGTTAGTTAACTGGCTCACCTGGTTAGTTAACTAGTTCACCTGGTTAGTTAACTGGTTCACCTGGTTAGTTAACTGGCTCACCTGGTTAGTTAACTAGTTCACCTGGTTAGTTAACTGGTTCACCTGGTTAGTTAACTAGTTCACCTGGTTAGTTAACTGGAGTCAAACAGATTTAGATTTATGTGTTTTGTCTGATTGAAGAGGTCAAAGTTCAGCTCATATTGTCCCTTAACAAAACACAGGACTGAGTTCAGGTTGTCAGATGAACTGACTCATCAGGATGAAGACTTGATGTTTCTCAGAAGTTCTGACTGGTTTGAGGACCAGCAGCAGACTGGGTGTTAAATACTGACTGATTTAGTGACATTTTGTGTCCTTTGATCATTTCAGTGTGAACTTGATCAGCTTTATTTACAGCTGTCTCTGATCAATGTTGTCTTTTTGTGGATTTTAAGAGAGTGATGTCATATTTCAGGTAACATCATCCTCTGACAACAAGCAAATAATCATCTGAATTACAGTTGTTCAAATTAACTTTGTTAATAAGGAAACATTTTTCACAATTTGATTTTCAGAGTTTTATAAATGACAGTGTTAAATGGTAGATCTCAGCCCTCAGTTAAACAGATCTTAGCTGGAAAAGGTTGGTGAGCTCTGTTTTAGAGCATTCAGTCTCTTTATGACATTTTCTGTAGAATACTCCTGATAATATTAGTCTGGTGTTGTTGCAATTCTAATCAACCAAAGAGGTAAGAAATACACTGTCAAATACTATATTGTTGTTCATTTCTGCAGTGTGTGTGTGTGTGTGTGTGTGTGTGTGTGTGTGTGTGTGTGTGTGTGTGTGTGTGTGTGTGTGTGTGTGTGTGTGTGTGTGTGTGTGTGTGTGTGTGTGTGTGTGTAATATTTAGGCATTGCCTCTGAGCCACAGAGCTCTTTTTCTCTTCTCAAACTCAGTAAATGGGTATGTTTTCATTTCTGTTGTTGACTTTGAATTATGTTTAATTCAGAATTCTATAATTGGGTCTCTAGTGAGTCTCTGCAGTCTGACTTTAGCTTTTTCCCAATGGAAACAAATTACACTGAAGGCAAAATCACAAAGAAGCTCAAATAAACTCTTCATGTTCCTCCAGGTTTGTCTGATTTCGGCTGAGGGATGTTTAGTTGTAACCAATGAGAGCAGGGCAACTTGTTCATGATTTTATAAAAAACAAAAACATATTTTAATCAAATTGTTTTCAGGTTGTTGTCATGGGAACTTCCATGTCTTTAGTTCAGAAGCCTAATGGCTCAGTCTCATAGTTCTGGCCATATGAACCATGAGAAGACTAATGTACCCTATATATCATACTCTAGAAGAAAAATGTAATTGGAGACGTACTGCACCAGAAGATTGTGTGAAAATAACTTGAACTCACCTCTTTGAGAGACTGTAGGCGCCATCTGTACAGATTTGGGGTCGCACATTTAAATGTGACTGGTAAAAATGTGATTTTAAGCAATGTGATAATGCATCACTACTGAAGACATATTTGTGAGATAACTACTGCATGATGCATGCAAGATGCTTGGCTCAAGTAGGAACAATTACATTTAAAAGAATTGACTTTTCTCCATGAGAGCTGCATGTAAGCTGGAAGTCATTAGGAATATCTGCTCAGAGACGAACTGACACATCAATAAAAGCAAACCGAGAAACCAAAACAACAACAACAACAACAGCATCGATCACTCTGCATCAGCACTGGATGGTGGCGAAATCTCACAGTAGCCATTCTGGAAATAGTATTTCAGTCTTCATTACAGTTTCTAACAAGAAAGACACCTCATCTAAGAGCCATCAGGCTGGGGAGAAAATGGACTGAATGCAGATAAATGATGACGGAGAGGGAGAAAAGCAGGGCTGAAAAACGAGAGTAAAAGGTTAGGGGGGAGTAGAAGAAGCAACCAGAGTGATAGAGGACTGGAGATGAGAAGAAAAGTGTGGGACAAAATGAGGATTACTCTGAGGGGTTGGCAGGTGCAGCGCAACCTGGAATCAGTGTTACACCCCATTCAAAAAAACCACCAGAACGTCGACGTACTGCAGAGAAAATCCTGCAGCAATCTCATTCTGAGTGATGGTCATCATTTTCATCGTCTCAGGTAAGAAATATGGTGAGCGTGTGTATGTATTACTGAGAAAATAAGAGGAGTTACATAAATGTTTTGTCACTCTGTATGGGTCTGCACAGAACACAGACATTCCCGGTAATGAACAACACCACTGAATCCACTCGGCCTCTAATGATTTAGAGGAACATGCACCCACGTTAGCGTGCATGTTCCCAGGTCTCTGTTCTGTGTTTACCTGGTCATGTGCAGGGTGTACGTTTATCTGTTTATTTTTTGGTGTTTGTGTGCTGGATGTGAGTGTGCATGTACATTTTTATTATGTCTGTCTATGATGTCCTTGCTAATGCTAATGACCACATTATGATGAATTGGCTTCATGGTTTCAGTTAGGCTGAGTGGTGATTAAATCTTCATTACCGCTTCTGGTCAGTCCTGCTCCACATAGATTGCCAAGAAGCCAAATTTTTCTTCATTTTGAGAAGACCCTGACTGAATCAGGACAAAAAGCGACAAATTACATCTGAGAGAGAGGAGAGCACAAATAATGCTCTCAGTCTCTCACTTCTGCTCCACACGCAGCACTCAAAGATCAAACGTGTTTCCCCGTAACAAGTTCACAGTCCACTCTGAGAGCCGGCTCATTTTTAGTCAAACTTGTGAAAAACTCTGCCCATCAGATGACCTCAGATCAAACATGAACGAGTGCAAAAACTGAGTCATATCCTAACTTTTACCTACTGGATCATAATTAAGAGAGTTGGTGTGATAAAAAATAAAACAGTGCCAACTTAGTGAACTTTATTTCAGCAGAGGGAACTTAACACCTCACTGACACACGATGAGCGCCGGGAGCGCAATGCTCAGTGATCAGCTGAGTTTTTGTTCAAGCTGTAAATTAACTGTTTAAAAATTAGATGAAGAATGATGTGCATTGTGCTGCAGGTAATGAATAAAACACATTCAGTCTGGTTTTGGGGCTTTTAGACATTATTTCTATTCGCTGACAGCTGAGTAGCTTCTGAGAGGATGATCAGTGGTTTTACAGCTCCTGCTGTTTTCTTTGCACCTTCAGACTGAACAGCTCTGTATGTCAGTGCAAAATAGAATCAACCCTCTAAAAGCCTCCAAAATGGACTTTATTATTGGAATCACTAATTGACTGATCCTCAGTCAGCTGAATGAAGTGTAGAACTGGATAAGGCACCATCACTCTTTGTGGAAAAGAAAAGCTGTGGCACTCTGCTGTTACAAACTAACACGAGCTTACATTATTGCTGACCTACTAAAAGGAGAAAGCACTGTGCAAAAGTTCTCTAATAACTAATTTCTTGTCACTTTGCTTCTCAAAGAGCCACCAGACTTTACTTTGTAAGATTTTAAAGTGGTACTGATTCATAGTTATTGAGGTTTCCTGTACATCTTTAAAAGTTTTTTCTGAACTTCAGTTGCTTTTTCTCGCCATTTCAATTTTAGTCCAGTTTCTTGACCTGATGAAGACACCATTCTATACAGTATGAGCTTAAAAATGAGAAAAGCAGTGCTTTAAGTGGGCCGGTACGGAACGCAGTACCGGGACTAAATTTGACCCCTCAGCGTACCGGGAGTTTTTTCCAGTGTTTGGTCCGTACCGGGAGTTTTTTCCAGTGTTTGGTCCGTACCGGGAGTTTTTTCCAGTGTTTGGTCCGTACCGGGAGTTTTTCCGGTATTACATCAATATAATTTTGAATTTTCCCAGTGGCCGTAGTTGCCTCATATTACGAGCAGCGCATAGCGGGAGGTGTGGAGATGGAGAGGGAATAGGAGAAACGCAGGTGGATGAGAACTCATCTGTCACCCGTATTTAGTGACTCCAGGAGGGTGGCAGAATTTGTTGGAACAGCGGATGAGAGAGGAAAAGCGAGGACTCGCTGCCCCCTGAACGGACCGCTCCATAGTTGGCTCAGAGCTCGGTCCTGGAGGCGAGTCCTGCTGACTCGCACAGCTGCGTTCCCTCATGCAGCTCCAGAGTTTGTTGCTGCTGCTACATGTTGCGCAACAGCTGAGATAAGTCTTCAAATTGGTATTAAAAGACAATAATTTAAATATTAATGACGGAGTTGGAAAGAGCTCGCGTGCTTATGGAGAGGAAAGCTGTGCGTCATGACGCAGCTGGAGAGGAGCAGCGTGCCATGGCGCAGTGGATCAGACAGGTGGAGGGAGGAGTAAGTAAGTAAGTAAAGTTGATTTATATAGTACCATTCACAGAAAAAAATCACAAAGTGCTTCACAGAAGCAGGAGCTGAGAGAGCAGCAGGTAGACTCTTATAATGATCAGATCATTGTCCGTAATCAGTTCGTTCTTTCTGGGCATAAAATAAACCAGAGTGTCAAAACAATGCTGACTTTTCTGTTTCTGAAAAGCAGTAGAAAAAAAACTATTTTCTCAAAACGTTATTTCAATCAGAAACAAATTAATGGGGAACTTGTGCACAAGAATATATGTTTAATTATTTAAATATATATAAAAAAAATAATAGATATCTATTGATATTGGAAATATATATTTATAAAAAATATATTTCTATATGGATGGATGGATGTCTACATGGTGCCTTCAAGTTTTTGTATTTTTTCATCCTAGAAAAAGTCAGTAAAACCTGTTTTTATCCAAATGAAGGAGATTATGGTTCATTTTCTACAGATCAAGTAGCCTTTAGCCCTCATCATCACTAATGTGAAATTTACAGTCAATCTATGTGATTGGTATTGGTGATCGGCAGCAAAAAATATGATTGGAGCGTCCCTAGTTATTATACATAATAACCTGATGAAGTTTAGATTTAAAGGTTGTAATAGATGTCAGAGTATAAATCTCAGGGTGTTTAGTAAAGTGTTCCAGTCTCATGCTGCTGCAGAGCTGAAGACAGAGGTGTTGGAGATGAGCTGAATTATCCCGGCAAGCCAGACTCAAAGTTTGCAGAGCAGAACTGACGGTCTAGTTAACTAGACTAGAGCTGGGCCAGGTGTAGAAGAGAGGACAGAGAGAGAGGTGTCCTGTCCTGAATTGTATTTTAGACAAATAGAATTCAGTGATGGAGTCTACAGGTCTGAAGGGAGGACACATTGGGCATTAGTGACTAAACGAATGACTGAGTGAATTTGAATTTCTTTCATGAGGATTTGATTTAGAACTGGCTTTGTTCTTTTGTCATTCTCTCTCTCTCTCTCTCTCTCTCTCTCTCTCTCTCTCTCTCTCTCTCTCTCTCTCTGTGTGTATGTATGTATGTATGTATGTATGTATGTATGTATGTATGTATATGTATAATCTCGGACTAATGTTTATGACAGTAAGGAGAGTACCGGCACTTATTTTTTTTCCCACTTAAAGCACTGGAGAAAAGTAAACAAACTGAAGACTAAAGAACGTCTGAAAACATGAAAAAAGGATTTTCACAGCAGTCAGAAGGACAGTGGCCTGAAATAAAAAACCACATGAGGCTCATCAAACTTTAATTGGTGACTCGTGGTGGCTTACAAAATATGATAACACAGCTAATACATTTCTAAAAATGTGCTACATAAATACACAATGAACACTAAACTACAAACACCTGCTCTATATGATACTTTCACCACATTTTACTTAATTCCAAAAGGTAATTGTTAAACCTGCCAACCCAGGATGCTGACGGTAACGCTGGCTCACTTGACTGTAGGGAACTTTTACAGGTTACAATAGCGCTGCTAGCTAGCGTTACATGCACAGAGCACAAAATGGATACATTTTCGTTTTTAAGACAAAAATTAGACAGGCAGACACACAGGGAGGATGAAGAAGAAGCAGCAAGTGAAAAACAACATGAAGAGGCCGAAGAGGGGACGAGCAGTCAAACACCAGGTGGTCTGAGTAAAAAAAGAAAGGTCCATACAAGACAAGCATGGGAAATAAAAGGAAATGGACAGATAAATTCAAATGAGTGCTTCATGGAATCACCCCTCTGTGCTTAATATGCAAACAAACTGGTTCAAATGAAGCAACGTGGAGCGCCATTTTAACCGAAACTCTGAGCAACAACCACACGTGACCTATCTCTGCTGCACTGCAGCTACAGAGGGTTTGTTAATGTTTAGGAGCAGCTCAATGGTGAGATTGAATCCACATTCATGATGTGAATGAAGACAAGAGAATTTTTGATTTGATTTTAAAGCCCTTCCATGTGGACGTATCCTCTCCTATGACAAAACATACTGTAAAAGCTATAGGAAATAGGAACAAACACAAAAACCTGACACAGGACCTGAGAGACGATCCATCCTTTGGTTGATCAGCTGCTCTAAGACACATTGCTGCTAATACCTAGCACGTTGATGCAAAATCTCTATTGTTTGTCTTTGCTATTGTAGCGATTAAAACTCGTTAGTTTTGTGGCTGTATCCTCTGCACATTAGTTAGCTATTTCAGGGTTTAGACGGAGCTTCTCGGCTCCAGCTACCTCGACTAAAGTAATGATTTATGCAGGAATCTAGGTCCTAGGAAATATATACGTATATAAATACATTTTCATAAATTCAGCTAATAAAAAGTGACCAAATTGTGTTTGTGACAGGCTGTCAGTAACAAAGTGTTTTTTACTGAGATTCTTTAATGCATCAACAAAACTCTGGTTCATCCCTTGAATTTTGAAATAAAACAACAAAGACTGACCCGTTTCACGTCTTTCCCAAATGTCTCACTGTAGCTGGTCCCCAGAATCTCAAACTGGACGTGTGAATTGGATCCTTCAGCACGGAAGTCCATCAGTCCAGTCAGACCACTGATCCGTCCCTGTAGCAATCAGAGCAGAATAGAAGACCTGTATTTTATTTCTGAGTGCTTCTGTTCTGATGCTAAAGTCTACTAGTCCTTCTTTGATTTTAAACTAATAATAAAACTGACTGCTCTGATTTTCCATTAGTAGTTTATCATGTAAATATGAACAGAAAAGTTCTTTCTCAAAACATCAAATTAAGATATTTCTAAAAAAAAAAAACCCCAACAACAACATGTTTTTAAAATAATTTAGACCCAGACAGTAGATGTAAGTGGATGTTCAGCTTTGGCAGAGTATACTGGTGCATGTTTGAGATAAGACCCAAACTGAAACCCCATGAGATCATTCTGTGATTTTACATTTGGTTTGCATAACACGTGCACAGCATGATCACCACTGAGCCACCCTGCTTTGTTGATTCTTCATGTCCCACCAGGAAATGAAACCAACATGACTCTGTGAAACAATGAAAAATTCCATTATCAGATTAAAATGGATGATCAGCCTCTTGTATTTCAGGCTTATTCCAATGAAAGGATGAGAGCATATCAAGATCAAAGCCCGGAAGCAGCCAGGAATCCATCCTGATACCAGCGGTAAAGATCACAGCTAATAATCTGATTTTTTTCAGGGCCTAAAATGAAACATACATCAAGTTTTCCAGCAAGGATCAGAGAAAATCCATCTAACTTTGCTAATGAACGCTTTGGTTATATAATTAGTATGTAGTCAGTTACTGTCATTTGTCAGTTCTCACAAAGCAACAATGTCCAAACCTTCTGAATCGTGTCCAGCATGGACCATCCTCCATTCCAGGGCTTAGTGGACTTCCTCATGCAGTTCAGGCTGGCCATGCTGTGCCACTTCCTGTCCTCCAGTTTTCTATAAAAGGCATTGGCCAGCATCAAAACGCTGTCATACAGGTAGAGATTGGACACCTGTTGGAAAGAAGAAAAGCATGCACTTTTGAGAAATTTATTCTTGGATTTTTGTTGTTCGCAGCAGCACAGAATACAATAAATGCAACAAAGAAAACCAATAAAGCTTCTTGAAATCCAGAAAATATAACGCAGCCCTGTGGGGGCTCCCTGTGAGTGAAACAGAAACACAGCAGGGCTTATTTTCCATCTGTCTGCTGCCTGTGCAGCTGTATGGTGAAAAATAGTTTGGGATGAATATCATGCCTCTTCATTGGTGTGAGGCGTTTGGTTTTTGGTTGGTTTTTCTAAAGACTCTTTTTCCACAATAATGTTTGTTCAGGATTTACATAAAGTTTCCAGATAAAGCAATAATAATTCGTGAACAGTGGTTATATGAGTCTACCTGGAGGTTTCCCTCCTCAACAGCAGTGCATCCCTGAATCATGCCACCTCACCTTTTTTCAAGATGTGACAATTGATTTGTTAGGTATTCTGGGTCAAATCAAATTGTCTCACCTCTCAGAAACAATCCCAGCTTCTGCTCCAGGCAGTCAGTTCACGATGTGTTTAAACTTTGCTGCTTGTAGTGGATGTTCTCTGAATCAGCTTCACGTGCCTCGAGGTCTGTGAGTCAGTCATCAAATTCAGGTGAAAATTCACCTCAGAGCGTCTGAGGTCACGTCCCCGCTCCTGGGTTTTGGAAGGAATTACTGCACTGCCATCTTTTAAGTGTTAAACTATTCTGATAAGTGATTTAATGCCATTACCTGATATTTAACCCTTTTTCATGTGAACTATTGAGGACTGCAGGTGCTCACACCACATGGTTTTGCCATCTGTCCGTAGAATGGATAAAAGGAAAATGAACATTTCAATAAAGCCGCGGGGAACACAGCCATTGAGCTCCAGATGGATTGAACCAAACAAAAGTCTGAGAGGTGCAAGAACGCACTTTAAACTATTTATTGAATAAAAAATGACAGATTGAACAAGGTTACTTTGAAGACAAAGAAGAGAAGGACTTTGTGTTGCCTAACAGTTCGGTTTAACGTATTCTCTTGGTTACCTCTGTTTGCCATTGGCTGAACATTCCCATAATTGAGCTCCTGTCATAAAGTCATAAATGTCATAAAGTCCTGAAAAGGCATGTATTCTTTTAGAATGTCAAATAACCTACTATAGCTCTACTATATAATGTTTTTTGTTTTCTTCCTTTCGCTGTTCTTCCATTAGTTTAATAGAAAAGCAGCATTAGAGTTATTTATATTCATAATTATGAACGCTCCTCCCATTTCTGTCTAAAATCATTGAAAGGCTGGCCTTCAAGCAGGTCAGAGAATACCTCTCACAAAACAATCTGCTTGACCCATACCAATCTGGGTTCAAAAATGGCCACTCCACCAAAACAGCTCTGTTAGCAGTGACAGAAGCCGTAAACAAGCCAGAGTGCCCTTGGTGCTTATCCTGATCAATAGATTGGCTGCCTTCGACATTGTCCATCCTCTCTAGCATGGGCATCACCTGGTTTGAATCATACCTCATGGGTCAGTCGTTCAATGTATCCTGGCTCTGTCACACGTTTGCATCTTGCCACTGGGGTTCCCCAAGGCTCCGTACTGGGACCTCTTCTCTTTGCCATACACCACCTCACTGGGTCAGATCATCAGATCACATGCTTCTCCTACCAGCTCTACCTGTCATTCCCACCTGATGACCTCACAGTCTCAGCACGAATCTCAGACTGTCTCTCTGATATATCTAGATGGATGAAAGCCCATCATCTCCAACTCAACCTCTCTAAAACTGAACTGCTGGTCATCCCAGCCAAACCAACCATACAACACAATATCTCAATCCAAAATGACTCCCTATCTCTGGCTCCATCAAAGGTAGGTCTACCAGAACAATGGCATCCTTGTCTATGTTCTTTTAAGAAACTCCTGCAGACCCAGCTCTTCAGAGAGCATTTTCTATACTAGTACCTACCCTACACCTCCCTTCCCTACTCTACTGTACTCTCTATACACGTCCCACTCTCTTGTTTCCCACACTGTGACCTCTGACAGAGGCTGACTGCTGTTCTTCCCTCTAAGTAGTTTATTGTTAGCCTTGATGGTAACTGCTTGTTACATTCTCATTTGCTTTGGATAAAAACATTTGTCAAGTGTTCAAACATAAACATGAATAATAATCATGCTCAGGGAGCTTCATATCCATTCAGTTGAATACTAAATCAGGTAATATCTGTAGTCATACGACACAAAGCACCTTGGCTGCATCTTTATGCCAAACTGTTACAACTAAAAATGGAAAAATAAATGCATTGAATTCAAACTGCAACCAGTTTCACAAAAAATCATATTCCACATGTTCACTAAGACCAGGAAGGGATGATGAACATGCTTCTGAATTAGATGTTTAACTAGTCACTGTGATCTATAAACATCAAGTGACTCTAAACCCCAAATGAGGCAGAGACCAATCAGATACATTAGTGACAACTCATTCAGACATACTTGATGGTTATTGAGGATTTAGGCTCAAAATGAACACAAATCAAAATATTGAAAGTGCTTTGATGGTAGAAGGTAATATTTTTCTTTCAGCCCTGTCAGATCAATATAATTAGTTTGAGAGTGTTTTCTTTAATTTTTTACCTCCAAAGACTGCAGGTAGCCTTCCTGTGGATCACACAGCAGGGAGGAAATGCGGTGATTGTTCCTCATGCAGCGAACGTTGGTGTCCCTCCACAAGGGGAAAATCTGACGAATGATTGTCATCCGGCCCAGAGAGCTGTGAACCAGCTCCATGATGTCTGCATCACTAACCTCCTGGAGGCAAAGATAACAGGAGATTCTTTAAACATTTTCTATCCAAATCAAGTAAAAACATTTCAGATTAGGAGTGGTTCACAGTACGGAAGGAAAGGAAAGCAATGAATCTAATATTTGGGTTTAAAAACTCAGCCATGGAGCCATTTTCTTGAATAAAATTCAGATAAATTAATGTTTCAACAAGTTATTTTTCAATTTTTATAAGCACATCAAGACAGACCAAACAAAGAACATTTCTATCTCATCAACACACAAACCAAATGGTTCAAATCCATAATTCTGTCAGTCATAACTGATGTTTATTGGTTTTATTAGGCTGAAGAATGGGAGACCTTTTATTGAACATCCTTAGCTAAACCAGCACAGGTGACTCCTTGTTTTCTTTGTGTTGGATGTTTGTAGGATTAGATTTATATTCATGAGATCCTGAGCTGCCTGCCTAGTCTCCAGAGCACAATGGTCAACGCTGAGGCAGTCTTACCACAAACATGGGATTCATATATTACCTGACAGTAAAGCTGTGAGGTTACTGCTGGCTCCAATCTCAGCTGATTTATCTCTGACCACATGTCTGAATATTAGCTCCCATCCTTGTTCATCAGATGTTTTGATCTTTTTATTTGATTTTTTATTGCAGGTCGATTGGTTCAGTTAATGTTCATTTCTCTTGGCCTTTGTGATTGTTTTGCACATCTCCTTTTATTCTAATATGGCTTTCTAAGCTTTTGTCTTGGTCATTTATTTAGTCTACCCTCTTTGAACATTAGTGTGCTTTTTCCTTTAAATGGTAAATGGTAAATGGCGTGTACTTGTAAAGCGCTTTCTAAGTCCTAGAACTCCCAAAGCGCTTCACACTACATAGACACATTCACCCATTCACACACACATTCACACGCTGATGGCAGTTAGCTTCACTTTTTAGCCACAGCTGCCCTGGAGCAGACTGTCGGAGGAAATGATTAATCTAAATCTGTGTGTACCTTTTATATCTAATCTTTCCATGTCCAGATTATGTCATAACCATGTGTTGCAAAAGACTAAGAATAAATAAATTGACAATAAGAATTTTTATCTTTTCTTCATTCAATTCTTCCTTATCAACACATTGCGTGAGTAAAAGCTTTTTCCCCTCAGACTCCACACTCAGTCAGCTGGAAAGCATGAATATTCATGAGTTGGTGGGACGCATTCATCAGACAAATTATGTTGCTTGGTTCACCGAGCTGAACCCCTGAGTCCAAGTTAATATCCGAGTGCCACCCGGTCCAAGTGTTTTCTCACCATCACAGGTGACATTTACATCAGAACCTGACCCAGCAATAAAACTGACCAACAGGACAGGAACCTGGAAACACGTGTCTCTATAAAACAAACAAACAGACCAGAAACAGTTTACATCTTTTACAATAGGCTAAGAAAATGCTCATTATCACTTTTGAAACCATACGATTGATTCATTCTTTAATAAAGACAGACTATAATGTTTTTATCAACCAGCAGGACGGTTGTTCTAAAAAATGCACAGTAAGAAAATAAAACAGCTAATGACTTGATTTAAAGTATTATTTCTGACACAAACTGGTTTTGAAATCTACAGTTATCAGGTAATTACATCAATTGAGCTTATCAGAATTTTAAGTACATCAATAAAACTCAGCCCGGCTTCAACGACCAAAATACATTAATCAAATCAAGTTCAGCTGACAGCTCGGCTCAATTATCCTCTTTCCCATTCTATGTTATTAATCTTTCACTGGAAATAAATAAAAATTTTACAGGTAATTATGACAGTCATTTAATTGGAAGTTAAGGTGCTGTTTTTAAAGCTCGGCTGACAAGCTGTGGGTGTCAAGACTGGAGAACAAAGCTCTGGGCTTGACATTCATTTGAGTTCTTAACTACAAAACAGTTTTTATGTGCTTTGAATGCAATAAAAGGAAAATAAAGGGTTTGATTAGTCTCTTATCCGTTTACCTGGTGACATAACCAAACAATTTGTCTTTCCTTTGTGAGATGAATGTGAAATAAGCTATTATTTCAATGATAAAAAATCATAAATTCCCAAGTTTCAACAGGCTATGAAATATAATTTTCACATTCAAAAAAGCAATAGAACTGAACCCAGTAATTATCAAATCCACACTTTGCTACCATCGTTTCCCTGAATTCTCCTGGCTGGCTGCTTGAACCTCATGTGTGAAAGATAAATTGAGAGGAAAGTTAAAATTATAATTTAAGATCATTAATAAGCTGATTTATTTTAAGTTGACAAAATGTACAAAAAGAGTTTTCCTCTGAATGAAGATATCTAAATGTTTCCGTTCATAAAACTCATAACATTAATTATTCAAATTAGACCTAGTTGTAATAAAACTATGAACAGAAAACACCACAGACTCTCCAGTGATCAGGATACTGGTAACTGGTGTTGTGTTAGAAAATGTACACCCCTGCCAATCACAGTCTAAGAAAACGCTGTGTGGATTTAAGGTAGGGCTGGCGAGGCAGAACCTGTCGCTCTAACGGTGGCATGTTTGTCACTTAGCTGATGCCACAAGCTATTTGTAATCACAGCATGGTACTGCACAGACTCACTATGTGCTCAGTCAATATAAATTATTTAAGGGGGAACTGCAGCAGCTTAAGGTATTTCTGCTTATATGGCAGAACTGTATGAAAAGGACTTGCAACACATTTAAATAAATGGGGTAATGGTTTATTTGCATTACTGGTTACAAATGAGAGGTTTTAGTGGGCTCTACTGGTATAATACCAACTAACAGGAACATCCTGAGATAGTCACTAGAAAATGAAGGAATGTTTTCCATTTCTAAAATCGAGTTGTGAGCTCTGTCTAACGCCGACTCTGAGCTCTTAAACTGGGTTTGAAATGTAATCACCACAGGCAACAGATGTTATAAGTGTGAGACTTCAGCCAGCAGAGGAGGTGTGAAGATGTGTGTGTGTGTGTGTGGGGGGGGCAGGTATGAAAATATTCCAATGATGATCGTCTATTTACAACGATGTGAGGATAAAACGACCACACCTACAGCACTATAGCATGCAGGATGATGAGAAGTGTTTCTTTCATTACTGCTTCCTGTCATAATGTTTTAATTAACAGAAACAGCTGAATCACATAATACATTTCTCGGTACATTTACATGCACATAATTATTTTGCTGAAAAAAAACCTGCTGGCAGGAAATCAACAGTCTGGAGTTCATCTGTGTTTCACTGAAACACAGCAAGTACCTCTTAGCATCTATTTAATGTTTCAGTGTGGTGTTTGCAGATACAATCTTATTTTATGTGAAATCACACTTTACTGACTGATAACTGTTCCCAAAGCTCGTAAATCTAGAGGAGATAGAGCTCTGGAATGCTCTGCCTCTGCGTGTCAGACAGACTTCATCACTGACAGTTTTTTAAATCTTGTTTAAAAACTCATTTCTATTCTCTGACTTTTAACTCTGTTAACTCAGTTTGAATGACCTCCTATTGTTTTACATCTTTGTTTTTAACCTCTTCCTGTGTGTGTGTGTCGTGTTTTTGGTTTAATTCATCAGCTAGTTGTCATGCTATTCATTTTGCTCTTTCCTAAGTCTCTAAGTGGTTCTCAAATATGCAGCTGGAGCTGTGCCGAGTGCGCAGGGACCACTTAAAGATAACAAAACTGTAAACAGCTCCTATTAAAATATTTAATAATACCATTATTGCACAAAGTATTGTCACCAAAATCATATGGCGCATCAATGGAATAAACTTGTTATTTAAAAACAGACATTTTCTTATTTTTGGTCAAATTAATTTGGCTATGCACTGAAATTCATGGACCTCTTATTACAGTAGCATACTTTACAGTTGATTACAGTGGTATATTATAATAAATTGCTGGCAACCTTGATGCAGTATGATACTGTAAAATATAAGGCAATTTTTACATTAGAAGGTTATAATTTTTAAATTTGTATTCATTTTTATAATGACATAAAGCCAACTGTACTGTATGACATATACCTGCATGTGTGTTGGTATTGATGCTGAAGATTTTACTACTTTTTATATAATGGAGCATAAATTGCAGAATGGAGAATCAGGAGGTCCAATATTAATTTGAGTTTACCAAATATGAATCCAATGATTGTGGCCTCTGTGACAATTTGAAAAGATGAAGCGAGTGTTGCTCTCTGGTCCTATAAATGACCACGATGGTGGATTTCTTCTCTGGTTCTGGGTTAATTATAAATATTTGACATGTAAACTGGGTTTCTGCATGGATTCTCACTGAAGCATAAAGGTCCTCAAAATCAAATTGAGTGTTTTGATGGAAGCAATTTTATTACATCTATTAACAATAATTGATTTAACTAAATGTCCCTATTTGACTCGAGTGTGGTCAATAATCGACCTACTAATCACCTACTGGTGCAGCAGGGATTGCGTCAGAAGAATATTTTCCATGTGAGTGTCTTGATAGGCAGTTGCCAAAGATATAAGTCTTTTATGACTTTCTTCTTCAGCTGTGTCACAGCAGGCACAGCCACCTAATCCATCAAACAGTTTCTCAAGTGTCACTGTCCCACCTCTGAAGGGGAGAAAAACAACAACAACAAATCCTTCCAGGACGTGCAATCCATCTGAGTCAAGTAGACAATGTCAGCAGTGGATGGCTGTGCTAGCAGCTGGAGCGCCCCGGTTTAGTGGGTGGTTCAGTCAGGTTCCTGCCTGCCTATTATCCCCGTGCCCTCCTGCTCCCTACCAGTCCTGCTAACATTATCTAAAATTTTCAAAGACACCTTCCAAGGACTTTGTTGGTCACTTATGTAATGAAAAAGTTTCACAACTATTTGCAGGTGAACTCAGATGAGACTCAATCTCTAATTTTTGCTCCAGAGAACCAAATGAGTGAAATTAAGCAGCGCCTTGGTTTGTTGGCTGCTTCTGTCAAACCAAACATCAGAAACCTTGGTATCATTCTAGATTCTGCCATGTCATTAGAGGGACATTCACAAGGTTTAATCCGTAACTGCTTCTTTCAACTGAGAAATATCTCTAAGATCAGAACTCTAGTGTTAAAAGCAGAATTAGAGATGATTATTCATGCTTTTATTTCATCTTGCCTTGATTATGGAAACAGCCTTTTTACATGTCTGAACAATAAAGATCAGTCTCGCCTCCAGTCAGTTCAGAATGCTGCTGCAAGGCTTTTAACCAACACACGAAAGAGTCAACACATTACTCCAGTTTGAAGATCCCTGCACTGGTTACCAGTGCGTTTTGGAATTCATTTAAAAATTTTAGATTTTACTTTTAAAGCCATGTGTGGTCAGGTCCCTGACTATATCTCAGACCTTTTAGAACCATATAGTCCTCCTATCTGGTCTGGTCTACTAGTCAGAGGCTGTTGGAGGTTCCTAGATCACATTGTAAGTCCAGGGGAGATCAATCTTTTGAAGTAGTGGCTCCAAGATTATGGAACGCTTTACCTCCTCTGCGTTGCCTGGATTCTGTTGATTCTTTTAAGAAACAGTTGAAGACCCATTTATTCAGGCTTATTGGTTTTATCGTGTTCTTATCATGTTTTTATTTTTTGTTCTAATCAAGTTTTTATCCTTTGTGTTTTTATCATTGTTTTATTGTGAAGCAGTTTGTGGTCTTTGACCTGAGAAAGGTGCTTTAAAAATAAAGTTATTATTGTTATTATTATTATTATTATTATTATTATTATTATTATAACATCAGAGTTAATAAACTTTGTGACCTTCATCTACTTTTCTGCAATCTAAACCTGAAAAAAAAAAAACAGTTTTCATCATCATTTTCACTGTTCTGTATTTATCACAAACCTTTGCTTCTAAAGAATAATTGAGCTTTTTCAAATATTTCAGTCAAATGTCTTACAGTATGTAATGCATAATGGGGAAAATAATAATATAATTTAATTTAAACTGTAACCCTGGTCATGTTTTCTGGAGAAGAACCTGACATGGTGACAGTTTCTCGTAGCTTATTTAGCTGGTCCGTTACATCAACTTACGATCACACTCGCGTGATCTCACTGTGTGCTCTTATCTTGTTTCAAGCTTGACAACTACATTCATCACACCTCACGCTGCCGTTGGTGGCAGATTAACATAGACGCTTGTCATATAAGCTGAATGTGATGTGAGACCTGGCTTTGACCGTGTGGGGGTCTTCTGGCTGCTGGGACATGATGCTTGTGATAAAGAGACAGCGAGCATCACAATTACCTGGTTAAAATGTATGTCACAACTCGATTATGACCAGCTGAAAAGCAGCAACCATCACAGGGGTGCTGTATGGGATAAGGTTTGTGCCAAAAGGATCAACCCAAAAATCCAGACACACGCAAAATATATCCAAATATTGCAACCAAAAAGAACATTTCAGAAGCAAAAGTGTGAAACTCAAAATCAAAAAAATCACTCCAAAATCAAAATAAACTTTTTCATAAGTAAATATTTCTAAACCAAACACTTATTTTTACTTCTTAATAATTCATGTTTTAATTCTTTGAAACACCTTTTTGCTTCTGACTTGATTCTGCTTCATTCTGTACCATTTAGGCTTTTATTCTGAAGGGCATGATTTGGTCCTGCCCTTAGCTTTTAGCTTTAGCTTTGCCTCCGTTTGCTTCTGCTCTCAATTTCTGCTTCTGATTTTGGAAAAAAGTCTCAGTGGGAGGGGCTAGCCAGTGCTTCGATCTTATTGGTTATGAGGCTTTGGAGTGGGGTGACGCTAGCTGTCTGGGCTAAAATTTAAAAGAAGAAGAAGAAAGCCTTTAGTCTGTGACTCCATGTTTCACTCATAATGATCATAATAATGGAAGTTTTACTGAGCTCTGACACTCCTGGAACATTGATCAGCATTTATAAAGACATCTAGTGACCCAGATAGGATAAACACACCTCTGGCAAAAACCTTATCCCATAGTGCTGCTGGGGTTTTGTGACAGGCAGGCACGCTGAATAAATTGGTTACAGTTAGATGAATGTCTGGAATCAGTGTGATTTTTTTCTTAATGGTGTAATGTGCACAAATCAGTTGGAAAATGATTTTTAAAAATTATGTGAGCATCTCATAACAGTTACTCTGTATATGAGAAATCTGAAAGGTTGGATTTTGTGAGGAAAATCTGCCAGCGCGACATGGCTAGTGAATTTTGTTCTTAGTTTTCCCAACTTGCCTGTAATATTTCAATTTCAAGGTGATTTTCAGCTGCATAGCCAGTTCATTCTGGCTGTTGAATGAAAGGTGGAGGATAAACCCAAATACATGACAGTGCAGCTGAAAAAAGGGAAATATGTAAATCAGGTAATCAGTTCCTGGAACCTATACTGTATATTGCAAGAAATTTTACTTTCTTCAATAGTTCTAATCTGTATTTAAATTACACCAAAACAACAAAAAAGATGCAAAAACAAACAGCTTTTATTCTTAAAGGCACACTATGCAGTTTTGACTTGTTTTTAGCACCCCCTGTAGCGTTTTCAATCACTGTCATGAAAACATTAGCACTGTCTTTGCTCAGAAACACCTAAATCTAACTGTTGAAATGTCTCCTCAACCTTCATTGCTTTCTACTGGAGTGGTTCATCAAAGAAATCAGCTGTGTTCAAGCAGGGAGAGATGTAAAAAAAATCAGAAATCATGAGCCAGTCGTGTAGGGCCCGCCGATGCAGCCGGTGCAGTGCACCAGGGGGCCCAAAGAGGGCCCTCCATCAATGATATTATTCTCCCAACGATGTTTCTGTGATTAAATAGACAGTAACTCTTATATCCGAGCCAGTCAGTGAACACAACATAAAGTCAGCCTTAGCGGGAGAGTCAGGAGAGACAGATGCCTGTCAATCATGGCGACTGCGGCGAAAAATGATCAGAAAGTGAAAAATTTTCAGGAGAAATCAACAAGTGAGCATTTTTTCATCCAAACCCGTGACTTTAATGTGTGTTAAGATACTGGCAGTGATGGAGTCTGACCTGGAGAAACGTTACTGACCCGGAGTTTACCGGACCAGTTCCAGCACGTCTGCATCTGGATGAATGATCAGTTAATGATCATTTAAATGAAAATGGTTAAGTAGATTTTTGTTAACCAAAATTTTTAACTTTTACTTTAATTTCACGGTAAAAAGAACCACAAGCCACCACTGACTTTAATGATGAGCTCCATTCAATAAACCTGACCGAGTAAAGTACTAAGAAAATAAATAAGTACTAAGTAAAAATATCCTTTCAGTATTTCTGAAGCAAGACCAGGATCCAATTCTTGTTTCTGCTGGACTCAAACTTATTTTCAAGACCAAGAAACCAGAAAACAATCTGCCAATAAAAATCATGTTTCTTTTAATCACGGCTAAAACCACCTAAAAGTGAAAAAAATAAATCACAATAGAATTATTCCTTCATGTTTCAATACAAATTTTTGTGACTTAGAACTTTATACTTGGTGATTTTTTCCTTTGTCTTGAAAAAATTGGACATCACTGGTTTATGTTCTGAATGTGGCCCTCAGAGGACTTTGTTTGCTGACAAACATATTTTGTTTTACTGTTGATTTTTTCTTTATTTAAAACATTCAGCTAGATATCATGGCTTATCAGTATCTCTGCTTCCCTCCTCTCTTAGATCAGATCCATCTGCGATCATCACAACTCTTTTCACAATAGTATTTGGTGATTTGATTCGGAAGGGGGGCCCTAAAGTAACTCTTGCACTGGGGCCCAGCTCAACCTTGCTACGCCACTGTCATGACCTAAAAACACTCCAGAGCTAGCATAACAGCTAGCTACATTGGGTTAGCCTAACCCTCTGAGATACGTGACTTTGTGAGACTTCAGGGCACCGGACCAGAGACCCAGAAGTTGTAAACGTGGTATTCTGGATCCAAGCAGCAGATGGGGCTGAGGGACTTTTCATTAACCTGTAAAGGGTCAGATTAGCACAGACTGGCTCAAGGAAAAGATTTAAAAAGATGAAAAAGTTACAGAGTGTGCCTTTAATATCTTATTTTAGTAGTATATTTTTATCCTCATTTTAAACGTTTTAGTTGAGATTCAGTGAAATGACTGACTTCCTGTTTGTCACTTTCAAGCAGCTCATCTGCTTCTCAGTCTGATTTGTGATTGAAGTAAATTTTTGGACGTGTTTCATTCTAAATGCTGTTGTTTTCAGTTTTCTGACTGTGAAGTGTCTTGATAACATTAAGGCCTGCTGAAACAGCAGAAACATCATTTGGCCTCTGGAATTGTTTCATGATCAAAGCATCTCAGAAGCTCTCAGATAGCTCTTATCTCCACCATAGTGGAAACAGAAGCTGGAAACAATCAGCTTCTTTTTATGCAGACAAACCATTATTGATTAGATGGCTTAGTTCAGGTCATGTGACTGTGGAGATAATAAAGAGGTGTGTCCTGTTAATTATTGTTTAAGGAACTAATTTAAACTTGAGATGTGACAATTATTGTCTTCAGAATAGATTTCATGTTCCTATTGATTACTTGTGAAAACTTTACAGCCTTTTGTAGTTTTTGTTCATAAACTTTTAAAATATGACATTCTGAAATATTAATTTGCCTTTATTTCTATATATATTTGACACTCACTGCTGTTAATGTTAACCAAAACAATCGTTTATTGTATATATTACAGTTTTTGCCCATTGCTTGAACACATTTTGCAAAATTTGGCTCATTGTGCCAAAACTCTACACACAAGTAAACATAACACAACACTGGGAAATATACCATTCACATCTGTGTCAAAGTGAAACTCTGCTATCAAAACTGAACATTCCTTTGTCAAAATGAAACTCTGACGACAAAATGATACACACTTGTATCATGTGAATACACTTTCAGATTGGAAGCAACACACTAGAGTACTTTATATAAAACAATGCAGTCTTTCACTTTCTCTGTTTTTATTCTGTTCATCAGTTAGCTTTCTGTGAAGCTCAATGGAACACTGTTTTTGTTCACAACAGAGGTTTCCCCAACAATCAAAAATGAAAGTACTGAAAGGTTACAAACAATATCAACTCAATACTGCACATCGCAGTACTACAGTATACTTTACAGTACAGTACTGTACATACAGTAACAAAAAACACACTACTGTAAATAAAGGAAAAACTAGGCAATTGTACGTGAGTGGGATTATGGATCCCGCCATCTGTTTGGGCCTGGCCACATGATCTCTTTCTGCCTCCATGCTTGCAAAGTTCTGAAAATGGCTGAACTGAGGCCTATTTATGTCTGTCGGATTGGTGTTGAGTTTTGTAAGTGAGTGTTTTCAGGTGTGTGTCTAGGTGTTTTCAGTAACCCAATGTGTTTTGTATTTGGAAGAGATGTGTTGTCCCAATGGTACCATGAGATTTCATTTATGAACAAAGTGTCTTATGTATGAAATAGTGTGTAGTGTGCAGGAGCAAGTGTGTTGCAGAAATGGAACTAAAGTGCAAAGCAGCACTTTTGTTTAAGGAATGGTTACACTGTTTAAGGTATTGCACAAAAGCTTCAGGTTTTGTTACTTTGGTCTAAGCATGTGTCTATAGTGTTCAAGCAATGGGCAAAAACTGTAAACAGGCACATGCAGAGTGGGGGGCTAAAGGGGCTTGAGCACCTGCCCCTTTCCTCTTTGATGTCCCAAGTGCCCTTTTTCCCCTTTCTTCTTCTTCTTCTTTTTTTATTTATTTTTTTAGTTTTTATATTGTCTGTGTGGGCCCGCCTGTGCCCCTTACAGGGCCGTGCAGAGACCTCCGAAGGGGCAGGTGCTCAAAGTTTAAAAAGGGCACATAGCCTCCAGACTGCCAGAAATTTTTTTGAGCAAAATTCCAATTTTTTAAAAACTTCCCATTTACCGTATTTGGACTGTAATGAGAATACTAAAAACATTTTAGGGAATAAAATATTTTTATTTTTGAGCTATCACATTGTATTTGATTGTTGCCCCTGATAGGATGGTCCCTCTGATCAGTCAACATATTGGACATTTAAGTTCTGCTGTAAAGTCAAACCTGAGGAATCTGGGTGTTATTTTCGACCAATCAATGTCTCTTGAAAGTCACTCAAAACAGCTGGTCAGAAACTGTTTTTATCATCTGAGAAATATTTCCAAACTGAGAAAGTTGGTGTCAAAACCTGAACTGGAAATGGTTCTTCATGCTTTTATCTCCTCCCGTCTAGATTACTGTAACACACTTTTCACATGTTTGAACCAAAAAGCCCTTTATGGCCTTCAGCTGGTCCAGAACTCTGCAGCGAGGCTCCTCACTGGAGCAAACAGGAAAGATCACATCACTCCTATTCTGAAGTCTCTGCACTGGTTACCTGTTAAATGTAGAGTTCATTTTAAAATCCTGACTCTAACTTTCAGGGCCCTACATGGTCAAGCTCCTGTTTATGTTACTGAACTGATAAAGCCGTACGCTCCAACCCGAGTCCTCAGGTCCACAGACCAGAATCTCCTAACAGTTCCAAGGACCAGATTTAAAAGTCGAGGTGATCGCTCCTTCCAGTCTGTTGCACCGCGACTTTGGAATGACCTTCCTTTAGTTTTACGCTGTATAGACAGTCTGGACTCCTTTAAAAAGCAGCTGAAGACCCAATTATTCAAAACTGCTTTTAAATAACTCTTTTATGTTCTCTTGTTGTTGTTTAATGATTTTGATTTGTAATGATATTTTGTTTGTTTTATTGATTTTATTTGTTTTATCATGTTTGATTCTGTTTTCTGTGAAGCACTTTGTGATTTTTTCTGTGAAAGGTGCTATATAAATAAACTTTACTTACTTACTTACTTACTTTGTAGCAGCTGATAAAGAGAAATGAGCTTGTGTGTGTGTGTGTGTGTGTGTGTGTGTGTGTGTGTGTGTGTGTGTTCTGTGTAACTGCAGGACAAAACATTACATGTCCTTTAACTAGTGTAACTGTATTAGTAGTGGAGGTCATTAGCCACTAGCTAACAGGGGGGGGGGGGGTCATGGGTCTGTAGTTCTGGTCACTGTTTTAAGGAACATATTTTGTATTAAAGTTAGTTACAAGGTTTTTCCCAGCCTTTCTGGATGAATTATATTTGACTAAACACTCTCATATGCCTATTCACTTCATTTTAAGTTATTTTAATTACAATATATATTTTAAAAAAACACTGTATGTCAAAGAAAATACATTAAGAACCAAATTATATTAGATTTATATTTCAAATAGGACAAAATACTGATTTCACAGCAGCAAATGATATCAGCACAGTTTAAACATTTAATCAGCTTTCTGCCTAAAACATTGCCCTGTCCTCCTGACTACCCGTTCAAATGTGTCCTCTGTGGAGGACATTTGTACACCCAAATATGTACTACCCATTTTATGCTACTAAAGTACTGTATCTTGAGTTTGTATTCCAAGAAAAATACCTTCTTTCCTCAATTAATTATATGAATCCTTTCCTATTTTTCTTTATTTAATGTTTTTCTTAACATTTTTTCCCATTATTCAGAGCAATGATGCTGCATTAGGCCAAAACTGGACGGATTAGTTACTTTGAGCTGTGAACTGATGATTCTGTGTTTGAAGAAATGGTTATGTGCACAAATCAGCATGAAGTTCTTGTGTCTTAAGCATCATTTACCCATTCCTAAAGAAATAAAGACATTCTTTGGGAATTCTATTTATCCATCCTGTCTACGTTATCCAAACATTCAGATCTACTGGGTCATGAACACCAGAGTTGGAAGTTGTGACAGAATCCACGACCAGAAATTGGCTCTACAAGAAATTCCATCAAGCCTATGACTTGATGTTTCAGATGATTATAAAGAAGAACTTTTTGTGGAGAATTAGGCCTCTATTGACCAAAGTAAGGCAAGGACAGCTGAGTCTTCCTGGCACAGGGAAACCTAACCCTAACCCAACGTAAATGTTCTGATGAGTTTAACTCAAAGTGCTTTTGTGGACTTTTTTTAGTTTTCATACAGTAAATAATAGAGATGTAGAAGTGTTACATGTGCCTCCTTTTTGGTGCTGCAGCCTGCACCCAGGGCTGTCTACCTGCAGCCTGTTGCTCCGCCCCCTGCAGCTCTGAGGAATTCTGCAGCTGTGGCTGATCTGTAATCAGCCACAGCTTTAAAAGGCTGAGCTGGTCACCAGCTCTGGGGGCTCAGATCCGTGCTGTTGTCCCCCAATTTGGCTGTGGTTTCACAGAATTAGTGGTGGTGTGATTTGGAAGAATAGGTTAGATTACGTTAGTGTTCTGTGTAGAACTTTGCTTAACTTATAGAGCAGGATTTGGCAGCTCGTTAAAGAGCTTGTTTTGTTTGCCTCTAGTTTCCCTCCATCCTCTTAGTTTTAGAGCGTCTTTAGTTTAGTATTTTCTTACCTGCGTTTATTTCCCCAGCGTTTTGTGTTTAGTCTCCCCTCCTTTATTTGAAGAGTATTTTCATTTAACTAAAACTCTTTTGTTTCAGCAGTATCTCTTCCTGCTGGTTTTATTGTTGGGAGAAAAATAAAAGCATTGTGATAAACTCATCAACCTTGTTTCTGAGCACTTTAGTGTTAGACCCCCCAAAAAACTCCTAGACCTTTTAAAGGGGGTCGTAACAAGAAGTTTAACCAATTCCTGTGTTGACTTGGTTTTTTTTTTGTTTTTGTTTTTTAATTTCTTTGGAATTTAATGACCTGCATCAAAGTACAATTTCACTTCTACGACGTCCCAATGTCTACTGGAGTGGACATGCGATGGCTCAAAAATAAAAATATTTTATTCCCTAAAATGTTTTTAGAATTCTCATTACATCCCAAATACGGTAAATGGGAATTTTTTTTAAATTGGGATTTTGCAACATTTTTTTTTTCTGGCAGTCAGGAGGCGATGTGCCCTTTTTTAACTTTGAGCACCTGCCCCTCCGAAGGTCTCTGCATGGCCCTGATATTAAACATCACTTCACCTCTCCATTTCCTTTAAATGTGCAGACATTTATATGGAGACATTACTTTGCAGTAAGCCACATTAGGTTAATGGAATTAAAAAGCCATTAGTTTGTTCTTCTTCAGCTTCTGATGCAATTAAAGCTGCTGTTTTCTGTAGTAACTGATACATTGTCTAAAGACTGGTTTAAATGGCAGCACTCATCGTATTGTTTGAGAATAAAAAGCTGACAAACAGGATAATATTCTGAACTATAGACACAAAAAATGTTTTTCGAGTTGAAATGCACACAACAGTTTTTTATTTATTTAAAAAGGTTATTAGAGTCTATCGTTTAGCCTCCTGAATGGCAGCAGGTTTCCAATACGCCTCATTAACTTTTTTAATCAATATCAAAACTGCAGCTGTTCACAGAAATGCTGATTGGACATGTTTTTAAATGAAGCATGAATGATAACTGCTTGTTTAGATTTGTTAGTTTGATGCGTGCTCGTGTTTTCATGTCCTACCTATTTCTCACAGATATCCTTCTCTCTCTTTTAGCCAACATATTCAAAGATTTTCACCTAATACTCCTAAACAACAGAGTTAAAATAAATATATTTATTATATGGACCATGGGTTCTGTGCTCTGTACTCTCCAGATGCTTCAGATAATACATTGAGAGGGTTTAACTGGACAATTTTTCTGCATCACAGAGATCTTAATTTTAAGCAAAGTAAAGGCAAAATATCAAAGAATGAACTTTTATCTTACATTCATCCTCCATTGCTTTTAGTAGTGAAACAGACTCTTAAATCATGTTGAATCAATGGAAGTGCAGCATAGAGCCACCTGAGCAAATGATCCGTGTGATTCCATTGTTCTCTACCCAGAAATACTAGCAGCTGTATTTTCTGTTGTTACAACCACTTTTAAAGGACAATGATGTAAATTTAAGACATTAAAGACACTGGTGCAGAGCATCGGCATGTATATAACTACCAGGCATCTCTAACTCCTGTTGAAATGTGAAGTGAAAACATCCCCTTTACTAGAGAGGCTGTGACGAGCTTTAGGAGCCAGAGTCTGCTTACTGGGATCAGCTGGGAGTCATCTGAAGGACCAGTCTGCTCACCCACACACAATCATGGAGTTTACACATCAAACAGCTAATTGTAACCAAGGTTATAAGAAAAAATGATTAACTGAACATAAAATAGCAAGGAAAGAACTATGAATCAACCCAATTTAACACCTGAAATAAAACAAAACATTTAAGATAAATTTTATTCATAGAAGAGGTGGAGCCTGAAGCTTCTACTGGAACCAGACAGTGAGGGGCATTTAGTCCTGGGTTTAAATTATATATATTACCCATGTTATATGCCCACTCTACCGAGGGAATAGATAAAATCCTCATAAGAATAAAATTTTGGTAAAATATTTCCCAGCTTTAAAGGCATACTTTGATACTAAAAACACCTAAATCTAAATGTCTCCTCAGCCTTCATTGTTTCTACTGGAGCGGTTCATCACTCATTCAAAGAAATCAGCTGTGTGGGAGAGATGGAAAAAAAAATCAGGAATCATGAGCTAAAAACACTCTGGAGCTAGCATAACAGCTAGCCACATTGGGTTAGCCTAACCCTACGTAACTTTGTGAGACTTCAGGGCACCAGACCACAGATTCAGAAGTTACAGACGTGGTATTCTGGATCCAAGCAGCAGATGGGGCTGAGAGACTTTTCAAGCTGTAAAGGGTCAGATTAGCACAGACTGGCTCAAGGAAAGGTTTTAAATTATGAAAAAGGTATATAGTGTGCCTTTAAGGTAAATTCTCCTTCTTGATTTTTTGTGACAAAATTCTGACTTAAAGTGATAATATGCAATTTTGCTTGTTTTGGGCACCCTCTGGTGTCCGTTTTAAATCACTGCATTAAACAAGTTACCAGATCGTTTCAGCTTCTAAACGCCAATATCTACCTGTTGAAATGTCTCCTCAGCCTTCATAGCTTTCTACAGGAGCGTTTATTTACTCTTTCAAAGAAATCAGCTGTGTTCAAGCAGGGAGAGATTGAAAAAAATCAGGAATCATGAGCTATAAACACTCCAGCATTAGCATAACAGCTAGCCACTTTGGGTTAGCCTAACCCTCATGAGACACGTGACTTCCTGGGTACCGGGACGGCGAGGGAGATCTTTCAATCGTGGTTTTCCGGCTGTAATCACCAGATGGGGCTAAGTGACTTTTCATTAACTTTGTAAAGGGTCATATTAGCACAGACTGGCTCAAGGAAAAGATTAAAAAATATGAAAAAGTTGCATATTATCACTTTAATTTCACTTCAACAAGGATCAAATCAACACTGTTGCATTTATAATGGTTCACACTGTGAAGATGAAAACAATGAGCTGTTCAAAAGAATGAGACATTTTGTGGTTGTATTGCCTCTCAGGCATTTCTTTCTTGTGTTATTTTGTGATAGTTTGGACCAGTTTGATCAGTATCTTGACTATTGTAATGTTAAGACTTTTATTTTGAAGGATGGTTTTGTTGTAGTGACATCACTTCCAGTTTTGTCATTTACTTTTCAGGTCCAGCAACAAGCATGATGCAAATGATTGTTGTAATCTACACTGTAACAAATCATAGCCTCAAAACGCTGTCTCAATCAATTTTTATAATTTCACTCCAATTGTCTAGTAATGTTTTGATTGTTAAACCTACTTTTTTGTGTTTTGATTAGAAAAACTTAAATTTATTCGTAATTCTGACAAATTGTTTTTCTCATTCTCATGCATTCAGTCAACTTAAAACTGCAAGTTATAGATTTTAAAAAATCTGTGAAATTTGCCGAATTTGGAGGAGTAGGATCATTGGTGATACCATATAAGAATAATTATATGTAGTATATATATATATATATATATATATATATATATATATATATATATATATATATATATATATATATGTATATGTATATATATAAATTAATCGATTGACAGCCCTAATATATATATATATATATATATATATATATATATATATATATATATATATATATATTAGGGCTGTCAATCGATTAATTTTTTTATCGTGATTAATCACATGAGTGTCCATAGTTAACTCGCGATTAATCGCAAATTTTTAAGATGCTCTCAACTGACCTGAATTTCTTTTTTCTTATTTCAAATATTCTTTTAATTTAAATACAGGCTGTTTACCAGTTACTTCACTTGCTAAAATGTGATACAAGAAATAAGATGTAGCATCCATTCTGGCTCTGAAAGGTTAAATCAGCCTTAATATCAAATGATTTCTCTCCTATAGAATTAGTTCTACTCATCACATCACACTAGGGCCCAGTGGCGGCCCGTCAATAGGGGGCGTTAGGGTGCCGCCCCACCAGTCTCACAGGAGGAGGAAGAAGATTGAAAGTCACAAAATAGTTTTAAAAAAACATGAAAATTAAACTAAACGATCTACCCATTATACATACTGCTAGTGCTGTGTATAATCTGCATTTAGGTGTAGTTTTAAACTGTTCTTTAACTATGCTGGTGAAGGTTCTCAGTCCTCCAGCTCATGATAATCCAAAAAAGAATTTTAAATAAAGTCAACTGGACTTATTTGGTTCTTTGAAAACGTTTCGCTGCTCATCCGAGTAGTTTTGTCAGTTCTGTCTGAAGTAAAGTCTTATCTTCCTCTGTCTGTGACACACCTCCTTCTACCCCCTTGGTGGAGGAACACATTTAACTGTTTTTACCAGATCGAATGGTCGTGTGATTTACTTCCTGATTCTTCTGCGCATGTCACGGGTGCACGAATCTTTACCACAGACCTGCAATAGACCTCTCTAATTGGTGCATGCTCACTGGAGTCCCTTCAATACAAAGTATAGGAGAGCATCGGGGCGCAGCAGCATAGCGTCCGTCGCATGCACAGAACAAACTGGAGAACGCAGGAGAACCTGCTCAGATCAGGACGTAACCCGGAAGCTACAGTAGCCTGCAGATGGAGAGGGAGCTTCTCTCATGGAGGAAGCCAAAAACTGATATTTTTTCAAAGACAGCTTTGTGATAACCCTGTGGATTGATTCCATGTGTCCTGATTTAATCAACTCAACAGTTGGTGAGTCATTTTTAATTTTCTTTTGTTAGACTTCAACGAGGGCCTGCAGGTCCGGTATGAAGTCCGGTACCAGATCATTTTGGACAGGTTCAGACGTCCGACGTGGTCCCTCTGGCCTCCAAGCCAACCCCAGCTCCCACCACAGAACACTCAGTGCTCAGATACACCGCTGAGTGATTTAACATGAGTGGCCTCCTCCTGGTCCTGGTCTCGGGCAGACCCGGGTCGACCCACTCATTTTACCAACCCGGTCTGACCGAGACCGGAACCGGGAGGCGCGTCCCGGGTTGGACCGGGACCGGAACTGGGAGGCGCGCGCACACACACACGCACACGCACACACACACACACACACACACACACACACAATAATGGAAAATTTGGCTGGAGGGATGTATTTCTCAGCTGATCTAGGAGTGCCTTAGGATTCCCGGAGGAGCTGTCCAAGGTGACTGGGGAGAGGGAAGCCTGGCAGGCTGTTGCCCTCCCGATCCGACCTCGGATAAGCGGAGAAAGACGGACGGACGGAAATTTTTCTTATAACGCAACCCCTGATTTGAACCCACCCCAAACCGCCCCACACTGAAGGTAAAAATTTATTAACCTGACCCAAACCGACCCGCGGGGTAAAAGACAACCCGCGCATCACTGTTACCTAAAGCTGGAATTTCCACCTCTGTTTTATTTGTCCAGGTTTAACCTGTTCTGTTTAACTCAGGTTCTCATATTTATGAAATCTAAGTTGTGATGAACTGTTTCCTTGCAGAGGAAAACAATATAATAGTATTTTTAGAATATATACAGTATATAATAATATACGGTACTGTAGAAAAATTACAAGGTTTTGTAAGAATTACAAAATTACAAGGTTTTACAGAACACTGTGCTGTTGAAATAATTGTTGTTGACCTAACATATAAGGTTATGGTTACATGGTTTAATCATAATAGGTTGTGATTCTAAAGGGGGCCGGTCTGAGGCCTGAAACTCCAGGGCTGAACATGAGTCCCACTCCGGCCCTGCTCTGTATGAGAACATTACAGTGGTGTGAATAAGAAAGTGCACCATTTATCCCCAGTGTCTGAATATCCTAAGATTTAAGTTTCTGTCTGTTTTTGTTTTTTAAGAGACAAATTATAGCCCATTTTACAAAATATTACCTTTGATTTGATTTCCTTTATTTCCTTTCACTGAGATGACACGGGCTGTCCGAGAAGCTCAAAGACAGTAAAATAAGGATTTTCAGCTACCTCCATCCACTGCCTCTATAATTTACACAGTCTGCATCTCAGACGCTGTTATAAATCATTATGACCATGTGACACGTATTGAGGAAACTGACCTGAGTGGTCTGCTGTACTTCGCTTGATATACTGTCAACTCAAGCATGTGCAGACAGTGGGAGACAGAAGAACTCTGACAAAAATAACGTCAGTGTTGGACAATGTCTCCCATCCCAATCATGATGCTGTTGGAGAACTGGAGAGCTCTTTTAGCGACAGGCTGCTGCATCTTCGATGCAGGAAGGAGCGTTATCGTAGGTCCTTCCTCCCAGCAGCTGTTAGACTGTAGAACCATCACTGCTCCCAACAGAGCAGTCCCAACAGACTGCTTAAGTGTGTACATCCCTGCTGGATTTGCACAGTTTTTTTATGCACAAAAATATTGCACACCCCTCATAATAAGAACCCCATTCAGTTTGATAGTTCTGTGATTTTATCTGAACTTGACTAAAGTGTTAACATCCTGCTACATTTGCACTGTTTCTTATGCACATCCAGTTTTTTATGTACATCCCTCAAAACAGAAACCGTATTCAGTTTGATATTTCTGCGACTTTATCTGGTAATGACTTTTGATGATTGTACATTGTTTTACTAGTATCTATGCTACATTTTTTGTGCCATGACTTTTTTGCTTTTGGTTTCTATTTACATGTATCTTTTTGTTCTTTTGTGAATGTGTTTTTTCTCTACTTGCCTGTAACTTGCTGCTGGTGCACCTGAATTTCCCCACTGAGGAACAATAAAGGGCTTTTCTATTCTATTCTATTCTATTCTATTTATGTTAATGCTGCTTGTGCACTACAGCTCGCTCTGTTGCTCTCATGTGAATGTCTCAGTGAAGCGTGAGGAAAATCACTGTGGTCAGTGTTTGTACTGCTGAATGCAGTTGCTTTAAAAGATTGATGAAGACATTAATGTTATATGTGTGAAGGAGGCTGAGGTGTGTTTGGCCTCACCTCATTGGCGTAGACCCAGTGACTATCCTTGGATGCCAGGTTGGTTTCCACAGCCTGCCGAAAAAACAAAGAGAGAGAAAAGATACAATTTAGAAATCAAAAGTTTCTTTAAATCTTCACCTGACTAGTAGTTTTGGTGCTTAATTAATTTAATCTCGGAACATAAAGTGTGCTGGTCCATGTATGTATGTATTTGGAAAAACAGCAAAGAAAGCGTAAAAACACACCTGAAATTAAATTAAAATTAAATTAAAAAAACTAAACTCTCTTTCATGAGAAAAGACTTAAATTATCAGGCAGTTTTATTATTAATAAAAATAGATTGGATTTATGTAGAGCCTTTCAGGACAACCTAAGTGCAGACAGAACTAGGGATCGAACCTGTAACCCTCCGGTTACCAGACTGGCCACTCTCCCAACTGAGCTACATGCCACCCCGATGTGATGTTCGAAACACATTTGCTGAAAAAACATGATTTCTGTATTTGTTTGAAGGAAAATGAGTCAGTTTCTTTTTGCACAGGCACTTTTTGCTTTCACTTCAAATAGCACCATCTGAATTCAAGGATGCACCTCTGCACATATTCATCTTTCCTTTTCATCCTGTTGCTCTGCAGTCGAAGCATTTTCTGCATAAAGTCTAACCCCAGTTACACACCTTCACAGCCAAGATTCAAGCTTTTCCTTACAGAACAAATCTGTCTGCGAGAATCAGATTTCTCTAATCCCCAAATCTAACCCTTTATATGAGGCCGTTATGACTGGGAGCAGATTGTAATCGGGCTTCCAAGGTTTATAGGGATACACCGAATAAACAGGTGAGGAAATCCCACTTCAACCCATCACAACCACCAGTATTAGGCAAAGTGCATACAATTCTAATCTGTCATGTACAATAAATATTCAAATTACTGCTATTTCTCCTTTATTTAATCTGAAATTGTTACTTTTGTTGATTGGATTTGAACTTTTTAATGTGATTTGATTTGAAACTTTTCCTGTGATGCAAAAATAAATATACCGTAATAAGGTGGGCATGATTACTGCATTGTCCCAAATATAAGACAAGGTTATTTTCATTGAAAATAATGTCAAAATGTGGGATTGTCTTATAATTGGGGTCTAGTTGTTTGGGGTCATTACATGACCGCACCAGCAGAAGGCAAAGGCTTTTTGTAAAATCAGCAGCAACAGGAAGCTCAGCTCAGTTTGCTACCAGTCCCAGTCCGGACCAGCTCAAAGTTACAAGCCCACTGGGGATTAAGATGCCAGATGGCCAGTCCAATGGATGGATGGATGGACGGACAGAAAATTTCCTGTTAACGTGACCCCTGATTTGAACCCGCCCCATACTGCCCCACAATGAAGTAAAAATGTATTTACCCGACTCAAGCTGACCGGGTAAAAGACAACCCGCGCATCACTAATGTGCGTAACGGATTGACAGATATACTTTAAAAAAAGCTAATGAAGTGGGTGTGGCTTATAGGCTACCTCACACTTGAAGTCTATTGGAAAAATTACAGATCATACATTGAATTGCGCCCCCTAGGTATGGATTTATTGTTAAGTTATTGTTTGTTATGAAAAAATTACCTTTTGTTATTTTCTCCACAGTCATTTGATGTAGACACAAAGTTTTTTCCTGTATGATTGTATGATGGACCACACTGACCAATCCCTTCAAACAAAGAACCCCCCCCCCCCCCCCCCC
>SSNR01000276.1:527206-551622 GCA_006937965.1 Callopanchax toddi | reverse complement strand
AAAAAAAAACCCCCCCCCCCCCCCCCCCAACAGATGTGGGTGGGGTTTTGAGAGTATTAAAGTCATGTCCACGCTTACAATGGAGTTGTCCTATCTCGTATTGCATGAGACAAGGTGGAAATCTTATGCCTGATAATAACAATTTCCACTCCCAGATGGACGGTCTCTGTGTCTTCATTATCCACAGTAAGAATCATCATTGAACTCGTATTCAGGAAAAAGCTTCAGTATTTTGACTCAAAAAATTGGGTTATTCTCATCAACCCAAGTTTTGGGTAGTTTTGGTTTTAACAGATAACCCACTTTCTGGGTCAAATTAACCAAACATCTGGAGTTCATTTGACCCATAATCTTGAGTTAAAATCATAAATGACTTTTGCCACTAAAAATTATAATTTAGCCTATGGTACACCAAAATGTAGAAATGTCTTTCTTGAATTTGAAACATTTTTAAAAGTATAGCAATTTAACATCATTATATTATATAATTATATGAGTTGTGAAAATGGGTAGAAAAAAACTCGTAACACATTGTGCATATATATATATATTATGTATTAAATGGTAAATGGCTTGTATTTATAGAGTGCTTTCTACAGTGCAGAACACCCCAAAGCACTGTACAACATGATCAGTCACTCACACTCACACACTGGTGGTGATAAGCTATGTTGTAGTCTCAGCTGCCCTTGGACACTCTGACAGAGAGGGGGATGCCATGCACCGGCGCCCTTCCAAGACCCTCTGACCACCACCAGTAGGCAAGTTGGGTGAGGTGTCTTGTCCAAGGACACAACGACAATCTAACCCAGCCGGAGCTGGGGATCGAACTGGCGATCCTCTGGTTACCAGACCGGCCACTCTAACAACTGAGCTAATGCCGCCCCATCAACAACAACAATCAACATTGTAATGATAAAAACATTAGCAGAAAATTTACAGTTAATATTGTACTGACAAAAATAGTACCAGAAATTTTTAGATTAATACTGTAATAATAGAAACACTACCAGAAAATGTAAGATTACCATTGTAATGACAAAAATAGTACTATAAATGTAAGATTAATATTGTAATAATAAAAAATGTAGCAGAAAATTTAAGATTAATATTGTAATGGTTGGTGATTTTGTAGTCAAAAATGGTAACATTTGAATAATCACAGGACTATAATTTATGTATCCTAAAAGTGGTGTAATAATCACTGGATAATAGCATGTACAGATGGGCAAAGATCCTGTGTTTACCTAACCCAAATAATGGGTTAACCCACTGTCAGAAAAATAACCCATTTGAAAAACCCACAAATTGGGTTAAAATAACCCCTATAACCCAAGACATGGGTATGGCTCTGAAAAAATAACCCAGAAATATAACCCAACGTGAATAACCCAGGATTTGGGTTAAAGAAACAACCCAAGTGTTTTTAGTGTGTTGGAATTGTTTGCCATTTTTGCTAACGATTCCCTTATCAATTCCAGTCGGCGCAAAAAAAAATAAAAAATTCCAGTCGGCGCGACTACGTCACCACGCACATTGATTAGCACGTGGCGTTATTTACCAGAAGGAAACATGGCGCCTAAGCGACACAAACGCTCGAAAGTTTGGTTATACTTTACGAGAAAGGATGACAACAGGGCAACTTGCAATACTTGCAAAATAGATATATCATCAAAAGGAGGAAACACTACGAATATGCAAAAGCATTTGAACACAGAACACGTGATAGCGTTAAATGAATGTCGTGTGTTTGATCCGCTCTGCCTCCACACTAGTGAATTGCAACCCAGCAGCAGCGGTAACGTTTGCACGTCCTCTAATAATGCAGGTAACTAATCAACTAACACTGCCTATCATGTTAGCATCATTTACCCATGTGTAAAACTGTGCATTGCATTTAGATGACCGTGATGACGAGAGAGACGCTCAGATGCTAGCAGCACTCGCTGCAGTCTACCGCAGTACCCCATCCCCTGCAAGGATAACACCACGTTATGGTGGTGGAGCAAGAGAGACACTCTACCCCTGTTGTCAGGACTGGCTGAAAGCTTTCTGTGTGTGCAGGCATCCTCCATCCATCTGAGAGGGTGTTCTCCACAGCTGGAGACACACAATAAGTCCAGAAAGATCACGTATCCTTCCTGAAAAAGCAGATATGCTCATTGTTCTGCAGAAGAATTGTTAATTTTCCATAGTTGATGATTGCAAAATTGCACAATGCACAGTTCCATTGAACTTGACTTGAGTTGTATTTGTTGCTGGCTGACGTAATTTTGTGTGTTCAGCTCATATCCTTTTTAAAAAGAGAGTTGAAATGTTACTGGACATTCTTGTGGAATTGCACAGAATCATTTATGTTGTATTTTGTTGTGTTATTTCTACAAAATAATATTGTATTATTATTTTATACTTAGAACCTTTTTTTCTGGGCACCCTGTGACCCTAGGCTCTGGTTTTCTTAAGACCTCACTGTTGGATGTATAAGGTCATCTTACTTCTAAACTTGTATCTTACTCAGAGATAAGATATAAACATGCTTTAAGCTAATAGATCTGTTTGTTCTATTTTTTTCCAAATGAGAATCGATAAGCAGTGGCGTCTCTGGCATCATATGTTAGGTGGGGCACAACTCAAATATATAACTGTAGGACAAACTTTCACATTAAAAATGCAATTTAATCTAAATCTAATTTAAGAAAACAACTATTTTATACATGAAATTGCAAATAAAGGTTCACTCACCAGCGTTGTTCATTTCTTTAAAAGAAAAGATGCAAATCATTTTTAAAAATCTATTTTGAATTGTCTTTTTGTCCTGGGAGCTCATGAGCTAAACAACACTAGATTGAGAAGCTCTGCTTTCCCACCGAACATGAAGGTAACGTCACGTGTGATATTCCAGTGTTTTAATTGGATGGTCTGGGTTTGGGGCCCAGCGCTTCGTGCCCCGTGTGTGTCTATTGAGAGCGTGTTGCGCATGCGCCCAGTGATTTTCAGATGCTTGTCTTTTAGACAGGCTGTGAGGGGCTGGCCCGTCGCCAGGATTTCAAGAGGATTTAACCTCCTGAGCTTGTCAGTATCAAAGCAAAGACTTAGATATTTATCTAAGTCTTTGTTATTTGTTTATTTGTTTTAAATCTGTTATGTATATATTATAACAGAATATCTTAGTGACAGAATGGGTTTTTATGCAGTATTAGTCTAAAAACGAACTATTCTTTCCCACTGATCCCCACAGTGTCATCTGGTGGCTGGTGGGGCCGTGACCTACCGGCCCTACATGACGAGACGCCACTGTCAATAAGAGAATCGATAAAGAATTGAATCGTTATGCAGAATCGAAAATGGAATCGGAATCGTAAAAATCTTATCAATTCCCATCCCTAACTGGGATTTATAAAGGTTCGTTATTCGTTACTTTGTGTCAGGCGGACTCAGCGCCAGCAGGAAAAAAAGGAGGTGTCATGTGATTTATAATGGGGCTGGCAGGTCATGAATTGCACCCCGCTCACCTGAGCGCTCCTCAATGAAACCTGCGGAACGGCGGGAACTCCAGAGGCTGAGAACACTCTGCGACTGAAGCCGCCGTGGGCTACAGACCTGATGTTCCTGCTTCATAATTCCACTCGCCATACTGCTCAGGTATGAATCAGCTTCATGCCCGTTCTCCCCCGACCTCTGTGCCTTTTCCGATCCCGCAGAATGGAGCTTGGATGGGAGCAAGAGACCCAGGAACCGGGTCTTCACCTCAACACCAGGCTGATCTGGTTCAGCCCCGTCCTGGTCTGAAGTGGCTTGGATTAGAAACGCCAGCGGTTCCAGAATCACTTTCGCCTCATCTGGAACTCTCCAGTCGTGTCTCATCTTTATCAAACAAAGTTTCAAACTTTCCACCTGACAACACGGCAGACCCTGCTGCAGCTGATCGTGCTGCGCTCTCCTCTTTGAGCGGCGTCTCATCCGCCGGGCTGAGGCTGAGCCATCCAAACACAGCAGGCGGTAAAAGCTTCACCGTATAGCTCCGCATACGCGCATCACGCACTGTGCGTAGGGCAGCATTTGCCCAAGAGGGCACCAAAACAGTTCAGACTCGTGAAAAGTCCTATTGATAGTAATCATAATAACGAAATGTTTAAAATAAATCAGTGTATAGAAGGACCGCCAACTCGTTGTTCTCTGTGTTTCAAAGGATTCATGAATATTAATGAGTGTTGGTGCTTATGAGCCAGTGGAAACGGCGCGCCGCATCCAAAGTGTATTTGTTGAATGACAGCTGTGCCAAACTGAAGCAGCGCACCACCGAACTTGCCGTCCTGCGCGCGCTGCGCTCGAGTTAAAATGTCAACTTGGCCAGTGACGAATCTTCCATACATCTAGCCACAGGAACGTGAGGCCAGACTCCCTGATGATCGCGTTACGCACAGAGATCTGTGGCCAAGCTGGGGCGTTTGCGCTCTGTGCGTCCTGGTCCGCACGTTTGGCTCGATTTTGGCTCAACACTCGACACGCATGCTGCAGCATGGCTGTGCTGAAGCTGATATTTTTAACTAGAGCAGGACGTCAGCTCTGAGCACAGATCAGTACTGTCCTGCCACTGAGCAACAAACACCTGAATGGGTTTGGATCCAGATCTGGGTTTTTCCCTCAGACCTGATCTAAATGAAACCATGGTGAGACTGATGCTTTTATACAACTTTAGATGAAACACTGAGTTCAGTCTGGTTACAGTTTTTTTCCTTGTTCTGAACTTGTTAGTGGAAACAATGTGAACTAGTTCACCTGGTTAGTTAACTGGAGTCAAGCATCCTGGACAACAGATTGTTACATCACTGTATGAAGCTCACAGTCATCAGCTGAGAAGCTTAAAACAGTTGTTTAAACTACTAAACACATATAATTTACTAAACACATCTACAGCTCATCTGCAGCCTGAAGTTACAAGCGCTTCATCTACATCTTCCTACTCGAAATACAATTGAACGCAGCAGGACTTTAAAAAAATTATATCATTTATTTATAACAGTTATTTTCCCTAGTAACTAGTTTTTTTTTTGCCAAAATATTTTTTTATTTAGATTTTAGTCATGCAATTACAATCAATAATTGTAACTAGTTACAATCAATCAATTGTCAATAAATACCCTAGTAACTAGTTACTTTGAAAGTAATGAGTAACTTAAAGTAACTGAGTTATTTTAAAAGAAGTAACTAGTAATGTAACTAAGTTACTAATTTAAAGTAACTTACCCAACACTGCTCATGAAGAAGACACCAAGATAATTAAACTTCTCTGCTTGAGGCTGACTGGCATTCAGTGTTGGGAGTAACGAGTTACAAAAGTAATTAATTACTGTAATGCATTGCTTTTTGTGGTAACGCAGTAATGTAAGGCATTACAGAAAAAAAATCTGTAATATTTTACTCGGTACAAAGTCAGTAACGCGCGCATTACAGTGCATGTTTAACCCGGATTGAAGTGGTGGGTTTCCAGAGGAGAAACGTCACTCAGCGCCAAATGTTTCACTTCCTGTAGTCAGACAGAGCAGAGAGGAGTCCGGTTCTGTCTGGGTCATGCAGTAAACTCATGCGTGGTTCCGAATAGTGTCGGAGGAGCGCGCACAAGTCGCGTGCGCTGCCCAAGTCGTGCGCGCTCACAGTAACCAAGACCCGCAGCGCGCCGCTCGGAAACTGAAGCGAACTGAGAAGTTTCCTGATAAAGAGTCGCTCTAACAGACTAGATTAATAACATCAGAAGTTAGAGAGCTCGCTCTCTCGCGCGCACCGAGCAGAGGAAAGCGCGCGTCATGGAGTGTCTACTGCACGGGGGAGGAGCAGACATGTGGAGGAGAAGAACGAAGCACACAGGTAGAGGTAGGAGTCAAACTAATGAATAGGAACTCCTGATGTGCACAAGCTGCCTCAGGTACAGTATATATATGTGTGTGTATAGATTTAAATATACTGTATGTAGATATGATAGATTAGTACAGTTGGATGGATGGATGGATGGATGGATGGATGATAAATGATGGATGGATGAATAATGATGGATAGATGCATGGATGGATGGATAATGATGGATGGATGAATAAATGATGGATGGATGGATGGATGGATAATGATGGATGGATGAATAAATGATGGATAGATGCATGGATGGATGGATAATGATGGATGGATGAATAAATGATGGATGGATGGATGGATAATGATGGATGGATGAATAAATGATCGATAGATGCATGGATGGATGGATAATGATGGATGGATAAATGATGGATGTTTGAATAAATGATGGATAGATGCATGGATGGATGGATAATGATGGATGGATGGATGGATGGATGGATGGATGGATGGATGGATGGATGGATGGATGGATAAATGATGGATGGATGACAAATGATTGATGGATGATAAATAATGGATAAATGATGGATGGATGGATGATAAATGATGGATGGATGAATGGGTTAATATACAGATGGATGGGTATATCTCCATGTATCCATCACATGACCTTCCACTGGATGTAGAATGAGCTCATTAGATTGTCAAATCCATATTTACAGGTATTTTGGTGAGAGTAACTAAAAGTAATGCAAAAGTAGTGTAATGCCTTACATTAAAAAAACAGTAATATTGTAATGTAAGGGATTACTTTAAAATGACAGTAACAAGTAATAAATAATGCATTACAGTTTTGAAGTAACTTGCCCAACACTGGTGGCATTCTACCTTTTTCGGCTCACAAAATTCAGGTCTCAGTTCCCAAACTTTATTCTGGTTCCTTTCATTTCAAGTGCTAATTATGACTTGCTGGTGATGTAATGTAGAATGAGGGGAAAACAATCCCTATTTTAATAGAGCAATTTGAAGGCTGCAGCTTCAGTAAATCATAGGCTCACCTAGAAACTGACACAGCTTTATGATTGACAGTTATTAAATGGAGGACCACTCAAATTGTTATTTTATGAAATGGCATTCTGAAGATAGGGGTTATAAAGGTGCAATGCAGCTGTTGTGTTGTATTAGTTTCAGACACAACGATAAAGGGCATCTGCACATGTGCGAGAAAAATGAAGGCTATATAATGTTCAAGGCTGTAGTGGCCACGGTGGGGAAAAGGTGAAGCAGTTTTCTCTGTGAATGAGTGTGAATTTGTTTGCTTTAAAAAAAAAAAAATTATTTGCTTATTTCTTTTAGAAAAAAAGTCTAAACACAGTTATTTCTGCAGAAACCCAACCTCAGCTAATGGATATAATCCAGTGAACTTTTTGTATTTTAGGAGTAGGTTTCTATCCCATTAAATCAGCACACTCTCTTTTCAAGGACACATCTTTCACAGTGGTAATTACACCAGGGCAGTCTGCTTAGTTAAAAGAAACAGCGAGTTCTTTAGATTTGGACTGAAGTCAAATTTCCAGTTTTCTCTGTAAACCACAGCTAGGCGACTAAAGCTGAACAAGCTGGAAGGGAGTAAAGGTCAAACATTCAGCACTAATCTTTTTTTTTTTTTTTGCCAAAATATTTTTTTCTATATGTATTATTTATTTTCTTCAGCTGAGAAGCTTTGTGAAAGCAAATTATAGTAATCTAAGCAAACTCCCACTTACACCACTGGAGAAGTTGATGGTTAAAAATAAATTAAGAAAGGGCATCACATCTGATATTTATAACCTCTTGATCTCGACTACAGCTGAGAACTCGAGGGATAAATTGATGTCTTGGAATGTGGATCTGTCATTATCTCTTGGAGAACAGGATTGGGAAAGGGCTTGTGTTAAAACCCATAACATGTCGATGAACAGTAGGCTTAGAATACTACAATATACCGTGTTTACCCAAATGTAGGACGACCCTGATTATAAGACGACCCCCCTTTTCAAGACTAATCTTCAGAAAAAAAGACTAAATTCACTTTTTAAAGAAATTATTTTTATTGAAATTTTGAGAAACGTATTTAAATAATAATAATTCCAGACTGCTGCTTTAATATTTGCTTATTAACAGGGGTGCACACAACTAGTCCACCAGTCCGCTGCACTGATCTCTCTGCCCGAACGCACCTTTGCTGACAGGAGCTTTCACGGTCAGACTGTGCAGCTCCGCGATCATCAGACACTGATGAACTTTGGTGCTGCGATGGAGTTTTCATATAGGGGACGCTTGTTTACACACACACTGCTGCGCAAAAATGCACAGACACACAAACCTGCTGCTTACGCACAGACACACACATTGTCATGCAATGATCGCCGACACACAAACCCGCTGCTGCGCCTTTGCGCGCCAACACACAAGTGTGTGAGGGAGTGTGTGTGTGGGGGGGTGCATATAAAGATACGTGAGATGGATGAGGTTCTGAGGGAAAATGCGTGTGTAAATCGAGCAAGCGACGCGAGCCCTCACCTGTACAGTCTGCTCGCTGAAAGCACCTGTGGGTCTGGAAATTGACCTGCTGCCTCTGGACTGGCCGTCTGGCATCTAAATCCTCAGTGGACCTGGAACTTTGAACTGAACTGGACCTCTGGAACCACTCGCGATCTGAGCTGCTTCCTGCCACTTTGACCAAAAAGCCTGCGCCCTCCGCTGGAAAAACTAGGGCGCTATAATAAGACGACCCCGCCTTTTCAAATTATTTTCAATGAAAAAAACCTCGTCTTATATTCAGGCAAATACGGTAAGTGGCTCATGTGAGTGTATGTCACGCCTGTGCAACTTAATAAATACAATAACAATATACCGGATGTATGCATAAACTGTGGCTCCAAAGGGACTCTAATACATTGTATGTGGGAGTGCAGACAAATAAAAATCTTCTGGGAAGAGGTGAAAAACTTAACAGAAAAAATTATCTCTAAACGGATAACAATGGATCCAAAATTGTTCCTAATAACTTTGTACCCAGACAAGCATAATTATAGCAAAACTGAATGTACCTTTATAGATATAAGCCTGTTGTCAACAAAGAAATGTATAGCCTTGTCTTGGAAGAATGTAAACAGACCCAGCGCAGAGAATAACATACATCAGGCAATCTAAACAACATTATTCAACAAGATCTGGGGACCTTTTGCTAACATTATTAAAGACAGACTTAAAGCTGATAGGAGGATTATTTTTCTATGTATCAAAGTTTTCTAAATGTTTTAAATTAAATTTCAGGTCTAAACTATGATCTATGGGTTGAGTTCCACAACATCTGTCATTCTGATGAAGACCCTTCTTCCTCTTAGAGACCCCTTTGCAATATTTCTGGATGCCAACATTTTTTAGCGAATAATATTCAAATGTCTGCATTCTCTCAACGTGCACGCGCATCGAGCAAACCTGTACCAGTAGGGGGCGCTGTCGTACAGAATGCTCCGTGTGTTTCTCCGTTTGCCGTCTCAGCTGTCCACTGAGGACTCACAGCTCATTTCTACTAAAAACCTACCCATTCCCCAGCTAAAGACGGATTTATTTTTATTTTTAAACCTTTCACCTCACAGAATGGCAAGGCTTGACAGAGTAGGCAGCACTCTAGCTCAAGAAATAGCTCCACCACCAGAAGTCATGGAAGTTGACATAAGCAATATTCAAAATAATAAAAAATCATTTTTTATTAGAAGTGTAGATGAAATCGAAATTATAAATATTGTGAATACATTTAAGAGTAAGAGGTCCACCGACAGTTTCAGTTTTGATATGGCATTAGTAAAGGAGATTATTGATATTATTGCAACTCCCTTAACATATATCTTTAATCAGTCCTTTCTCACAGGTGTCTTTCCAACAGCAATGAAAATCTCTAAAGTAATACCGATTTTTAAAAGTGGAGACAAACACAAACTTACAAACTATAGACCAATCTCTTTACTGTCCCAACTCTCCAAAATCTTAGAAAAACTCTTTGATAAAAGAATTAATGAATTTTTAAATAAGCATAATATAATTAATGACCAACAGTTTGGTTTTAGAGCAAACAGGTCAACTTCTATGGCAGTCATGGATCTGGTGGAGGAAATCACAATAGCAACAGACAAGCTGGAAAATACAGTTGGTGTCTTTATAGACCTAAGTAAGGCCTTTGACACCATCGATCATCAATTCCTCCTGTTAAAAATGCAAAGATATGGTTTTAGAGGAGTCGCATATGAATGGCTAAAGAGTTATCTCACTGGAAGACAGCAGTATGTACAAATCAGTAATGTCACTTCAGAAAAACTAATCATAACTCACGGAGTCCCACAGGGCTCTGTTCTTGGACCAAAATTATTTATCCTGTACATCAATGACATTTGCCAAATTATTAAGAACATGCAGTGCATTTTGTTTGCTGATGACACCAGCCTCTACTGCTCTGGACAAAATATTGAACAGTTACTACAAACAGTTGAGAAAGAACTGGGATTGTTAAAACTTTGGTTTGATCATAATAAATTATCAATGAATGTGAATAAAACAAAATACATTATTTTTGGAAATAAGAAAATTGAAAACTCAGCTAAATTAAAGATCAACCAAATGGAAATAGAAAGAGTGAGTGATACAAAATTTTTGGGACTATATGTTGATGAAAAATTAAACTGGAAAGTGCACATAAATCATTTGAAAACAAAAGTATCAAAAACAATTCGTCTATTGTGTAAAATTAAGGCAGATGTAAACGAAAGATCTCTCCATTTATTATATAATGCCCTCATTCTTCCATACCTAACCTATGGTGTGGAACTTTGGGGGAACAACTACAAAAGCACAATACAATCTATCTTTAATTTGCAAAAAAAAGCAGTCAGAATAATCAACTATGCAGACTATTATGCCCCAACAAATCCTCTGTTCATTAAATCAAAATTATTACAACTCTGTGATTTAATTGATCTCAGCACAGCCGTTGTCATGTATAAGGTCCATAATCATAAACTTCCAGAATGCATTCAAGACCGGTTTCAACTCCGAGACACTAGCTATAACCTGAGAGGAACCCATGTTTATCAGAAAAATAAATTCAGAACAAATACAAAAGGTAGATGTGTCTCAGTCAGAGGAGTAGATTTATGGAATAATCTGGATAATACATTAAAAAACTCTGTATCTGTAAATGCATTTAAAAAAAAGTTTAAATCAAATGTAATTAACAATTATGCGCACTAGAATTAAAATATATCAACTCTTATGTACAACTGTCCTCAGATATAATTGATTTGGTAAAATGTGACAACTATAATTTAATTAGCAAAATAATTTATTTCAACTTTTTTTTTCTCTCATTTTGATTAATTGTAAAATGATGTATGCTAGTTGCATGAAGTCGTTAAAAGGTTTGGCTCTAGAAAAGTGTTTCACTTCAGCCAAACCATTTTCAGTCATTGTTTTTGTTTAAGTTTTAAGTATTGAAGCTGAATTTTCTTGTGCAAAGACATTTGTGTATTGACTGAAATAAACGTATCATTCATTCATTCATTCATTCATTCAACACCAGGCAGAGTTTAGCTTAGTGTGAGCGTGTGCTTGCATATTTTTTTTTTTGTTCAATTCACAAGATGATGTAATTGTGAATATCTTGAGAGCAATGTGTTTTATAAGAAGGAGGCATTACTACTGCTTGGAGTGACATCTGAGAAACGTTCTATACAGCTGATACGGGCCAAAGTCTGGTGACAGAGAGAGACAAAATACCCCCTGTATGTTTTTACACAGTAGAAATGCCACAAAGGCAGCAAGAGTACAACAGCTGTGATTTAAAATGGTGACAGCCAGAAAGGGCCTGGAAAAGATTGCAGATAATGAAGGATGTGAAAATTGTGTTCATGTGTCTGAAGGGTTATGGAGAGCCAAAAGCGACTAAATGAAATACATATATAAGGCATTAAATAATTAAATACAGCATTAATTAAATGTGTCATTAATTAATTTAATTAAATAATGTGCCAAAAATGAAAAAAATCTTGAATTAATTAAAAATGTCTATTTAATTATTTCATGATGTGACTACTACTACAAAATACTTCTGGTTCAGTGGCCTCAAGTTTTCCACTTATGGTCATCTTATCAACTTGACAGCAACATTGGATACAATATTATGCTCATTGAACTTGTTTGAGAGAAGACTTTAATTCAAAGTCCAACAGTTTGCAGGTTACATACAGTAGGTAATACAATTATTATGAGACCTAATTATCTACTGTATCTTTTAAACCCTTGCAGGATGGTTTAGATTCCACCAGGGAAACACTGAGCAGCCCTGTGACTCGTCCATCAAGAACAGAAGGTGTTCCTCATGGTCGGCCTGAGCTGAGGATGTGGACAACATGACTCCTGAACTGTACGACACAGAGGATCATTACTGTCACTGTCAGAGGGAGAACATGTGAAGACCTGACCACATGTGAAGCTGACTGCATCCAGTGCAGGCTCTGTTCCATGTGATGAAGATGTGTTCACCTGACACTTGATTTGTCCTTTAATTGTCCTCTTTCCCTCTTTAAGAACTGAACAGATTACTGTCATCAACAGATACAAGGACTGACATGCAGAGCTACAGTTAGAAATCCTGGACTATTGTTGATCAACACTACTAAAACTCACAGCCACCAAAATGTCTAAATAAGATAGTATTTAAGACTTTTTAAAACACTGTCAGATGAGTGTTTGATGATTATTTTGATATGCTGGTATTTGCTTGTCTTCTGAACAGCAGGACTATTGAATCCTGGTCCTGGAGGGCCACTGACCTGTATGCTGTTTACCTGCTTCAACACACCTGATTTAATGATTGGATCACCTCTTCAGAGTTCTTCAGGACCCTGTTTATCACCCCTCTTGATTCACACAGGTGTGTTGGTGCAGAGAAATGGAAACCATGCAGGTAGAGGACCTGGAATGAGAAGCCCTGCTGAACAGTTTCATATATTTATTACTGTTGTGAAAGTCTAGGAAACAAATGGCATCCTGAACATAATATTGGGAATGATTAATGTAATCAAATAATCTTTTAGTCTCTAAATATTTTGAGTGCTTAAAATTTTTACATTTTAAATAAAATCATCTTTAGAAAACATAAGAGGTGAAAATGAACAGGGCCTCAGGAACGGGTCCAGTATTTAGTATTCATTGTCCAGTTGAACTACTGAGTATGTTTTCTGTTATTTTATGTTCAGGTATAAGTTCTATTTTACTCAAGTATTGTGTTATTCCTCATGTTTTATTTGTAATTTGTAATTACCACCATAAATGATCATTTTTGTTAACTTGTTGGTCCTGATTTCTCTATTTGTACTTTGAGAGTTTGCTTTTTGGAATAGATGCATACGATCATATTAAAACTGATATTTGAACTAATTCTTTTGCTTGTTTCTGAATTATAGGATGTAGTTGCATTTTACCATTTATAAATTAAAATGATTTACATTGACAACACACTTTTGTAATAAAGCCCTTGTCATGACATTTTTCATCAGGGTTTCTGCAGGTTTAAGGAAGCCAAATTTAAGGCTTTTTAAGACCCCTTTTAAAGCTACTTTGATCAAGTTTAGGACCTTACATTCACGGAATGGGAAAGGGGATGTGACCACCTTACAAATAATTTTGACTTAACCTTTATTGGAACTGAAAATGCAGAAAAAATGAACATTAAGATAATTGATCTGCATTATATCTTATGGAAGCAAATTGCATTCACCTGAAAATAATAAAAATGCTTTTTTTTTTCTGAATTAACAAGATAACTTTTACAAAATAAAAATATGCTCTGTTTTACCGAATTAAAGAGATAATAACAGCCTTAAGTGACCTAGACCCTTGCAGTCCAGTGTGCTGCTGAGTTTCAGCTTTGTGAGATTCCCCGTTTTATACTGGATTCCACTTTGTTTGTGGAGTTCCTCGACTCAGTTCACGATCTTGGTATCCCAGAAATCATAGGGCACAAGAAATTTAAGACCTTTGGACACTGAATTTAAGGATTATTTGCCATTTTTAATGATATTTAAGGTCTTAATTTTGGGAAAGCAAATTTACGACCTTTTAAGGTTTTTAAGGACAATCATCTCAAAATTTACATTTTAATGAGTGAGATAAGTTTGTGACAATAAATTTGAATTGTTGAAAAACAAATCATGCAAATTATAATGTAAACATTGCCTGTAAATACAGGCTCCAGAGCTTAAAAAGTTGTACCTGTGTTGTAAATTATTCTGAAAAACTGTGCTACGTGTTTGTGGTTCAGTGAGCTACAAACTAGTCTAAAAACTCGTGATTGTGAGTTGTTCTAAAGACGACCCAGCTCATGCTTTGGCAGTGATGATGACAACATGATGGAAAACGAGTCCATTTTAGTTTTTATTTTTGATTCTTTAAGGGTATGACCACTGATGGTATGAATAGGAACTACCGGTATCTGTAAAAATTATAAACCTTGAGAAAGAATTTGAATTTATTTGCAAAAAATTAAAATTATAAACCATAATACATTAAATCTTTAATTTTTCATTATAAACAACAAACTGCTCCAGGAAAAATGTTCAACCTGATACCCAGATCCGTCTGTCTCTTCAGGAAAAGTTCCAATAAAGGAGTAATCCTCTGTGTTGTACGTTACTCTTTAGCCATATGTAATCGATGCAGGAGAGAGAGAGCACCGTCCACAGTGAGCTAATCTGTTATTGTTAACTAATCTTCATAGGAAGTTCCTCACTGTTTGCTCACAATTTGACCATAGAATAAATGTAGGAGATGTGTTTAAGCATGAGCAGTGTACAGGTGTTATGTTGAAATGTGTGACCCTTTCAAAACGTTGTCCCCACAAGTCTATGAACACTGGAGAAAGAGAAACTACAGTTTTTTTGTGAAATTCAGCCATCAGGATGCGTTTACCTTCTCTTTTTGTTAGAATTTTTCTTAAAGCGCTTTAAACTGCAGAGTTTAAAGAGAAAACAATGAAAGAGATGGATTAATTTGGAAGGGTAACGCATTTCAGCATAACACCGGTACCCCGGAAGTGCTGAAACACGTATTAAAAAGTTATTCCACGGTCCAAATCCTGATCAAACAGAGAGAAACTTCCTCATGAAACCCCCCGTTTTACCAGAGATTCATGGTTAGCAACTATTTTATCTGCTAGAGTTAGAATTTCTCTTCCAGCTCTACAGAAGTTTTCCATCGGTACGAGCGTCCATGTTTGTTGTCAGTCTTAGCTCCGCCCACTGAGTTTGATGAGTCAGTTTGACAGATTAAATTATTTTATGATGTGCACACAGACAGGACCATGAAATACTTACCGGTAAATACAGACATAATGAAATAATTAAATACAGATGTCATGAAATAATTAAAGGGGTGGTTTTGTCAGAATCCATTTTTTTCAGGTTTTCATAGTTTCTAATAGGTCCGCCTGAGCCTGTCATGTAGGCCAAACATGAAAACTCTCTGTTCCCTGGTTATTAAAAAAAAAACAGAATTTTTAAGAAAAGAAACTTAAAAATGCGGATGTGCATTTGTGCACGGTTTGACGTCACAACGTGTATTTGCTGAGATGGTAACACCTTTCGGTCCGCCCAAATATCTATGCGCCCAACTGCTAGATTTTTTTTTTTTTTTCATAATTCAACATTGCGGAACACAGATGGGCTTGTGTTATTTGTGGAAATCAAACCTCACGAAACAGAACTGATACCCAATGTTTATATATATATAGACAAAGCAGAGACCTATACTTGGTGTGTGGCATAGCAACTTAATGACACTGTCTGCAAATCTAGAGGTTCTGAGTTCAAACCCCAGTGGTGTCTGTATTAATTTTTTTTTTTCTGCATGGAAGTTAATAAATTCTTTAGGTGCAGCTATTGGCTAACTTTGTAATATATTTTGACTAATCTTGGTGAAATTAGAACTTACTCTGAGTTATTTTGGTTAAGACACACAAAGTACTGAGTGTGTGTGTGCCTGAGGTGGGCCGGCATGTGAGTAAGGCGACCGTCGGAATTTCAGTTTCGCTTCTCGTTGGTGGAAAACACAGCTGACTTTTGGCCGAAGGAGTTATGCAGGACATGGGAAGAACACCGAATAGGTACATGTCAGCCCGCGTGTTGAGCCTCGGTATACAGAAGGCGGACTCGGAGTTTGGTGTGGACAGCAGCCCGCATGCGGGGAGCGAACGGCTGTTTGCTTGAGGCTGGCTGAGCTTTTTTCAGAAGAAAATGTAAATTCAATTGTGAGTATTACCCTTCTGAATCATTCATTGACAAACGCTGAGGAAGTGGTTCTTCTAATTTGTCCTTTGACCCTAACTTTATCCACATAAAGTCTAGCTGCCATGTTTACCATCACATTTAGTATCAAATACCTACAGCCAATCAGAAGCGAGGGCTGTGCATATCATTAATACTAATGATAATCCTGCTGAATCAAACTCAGCTTTAGAATAGCAAATTTCGAAAGCTTATATTATAAGCATCAAGGCTTCTTTCTTTATAAAAATTACATAGATAGCATTGAATTACACTAGAGAACAATGCAAAACTATAAAATAACACAGAAAACCACCCCTTTAAATACAAACAGCCTGCAGAACGGATGCGGTCTGGTCTCCGTACGGCTTTTGCAAGGACAAAAATCATTGAGTCCAATAAGAACACACCGGCACAGATGCAGCTGCGGTACAGATATGGAGCTCCATTAACTTTCAGCATCAAGTCTATTTTTTTTGGACGCCACACACTTTTTGTAAAGTTAAACAAAATACATGCAGGAAGTGAAACGCAAACCAGCAAAGTGTATCCGGTATATTTCAAAATAAAATCATTAGCTACGTTGCTAAGGTTAACAATTTGGATATTTAAAAACAAAGACACAACACAAGATTTAATTAAGCATAACATTAAAATATATAAAAACGGAGTGTGCTTACCCATTGTAGAACAAGCCAAGTGAATAAATAATCCTCAACAAGTGTGAGAAGATGAGTGTAGCTTTTGTTTAGCAGCTGCTGTTTATACACGTACTTGTTATCATGTGAACCACGAGATTTGGTTTAAAGTACCAGCGACATTCTGCACACAAACCGCAGGCTGTGTGAATTGCATTCTGAATGGAAGCTGTACGGAAATCGAAGCACATTCGTTCTGGAGGCGGTGTGAATTCGCTGTTAGAGATAGTGTGAGGAGCTCAAACATTTGAGAGGTATTTGTAGTAGAACTGCTGCTCCTCCACATCAAAGAGGAGCCAGCTGAGGTGGTTTGGGCATCTTGCCAGGATGCTTCCTGGACGCCTCCCTAGGAAGGTTTTATGGGCATGTCCTGTCGTCAAGAGGACCCTGGGTCAACCCTGGACTCGTTGGAGGTGTCACTGCCCGATCCGTAACGGAAACCCAATCGGTTCTGCGCATGTGAAAAATGCGTTCACATCCGCTGAAGCTTTTTACGGTTATGGGTCAGAGTATCTGTTAAGATGTTAACAGTAATAAGTCCATCCATCCATCCATTTTCTGTAGCCGCTTAGTCCTCCACGGAGGGTCGCGGGGGGAGCTGGTGCCTATCTCCAGCGGTCAGGGGGCGAGAGGCGGGGGACACCCTGGACGGGTCGCCAGTCCATCGCAGGGCCACACAGAGACGAACGAGACAAACAACCACGCACCCACTCACACCTAAGGACAATTTACCAGCCCAATTAGCCTGACAGTCATGTCTTTGGACTGTGGGAGGAAACCGGAGTACCCGGAGGAAACCCACGCACGCACGGGGAGAACATGCAAACTCCACGCAGAGAGGCCGCAGAGCCGGGATGCGAACCCACGACCTCCTTGCTGCGAGGCAACAGTGCTAACCAACTGCGCCACCATGCAGCCAACAGTAATAAGTATTTATTAAAAAGTTTACAATAATGACAACGTTTCATACAATGTCGATGAAAATAAAGAATAAAAACGGAGTTATGGATCAGGACGGCCCGATCCTTACTGTGCATGTGCAAAGTCGAACATTACAGATCAGGTCTACCCGATTGGTTCTGCGCATGTGCAGAATGCGTCTTCTACCACTGAAGTATTTTATGGTAGTTACAGTTCAGATTATCTTTTAAGGTGTTAACAAGTGTATATTCAATCTATATACATACATAATGTATTAAAATGTCTATGCACGTAGGTATCCATTGCTTAAATGGTCCGCGCAGTCGGGAAAGAGGCAAAGCTGTTGGGAAAAGCTAAGGGCTAACTGGGAGCTAACCGTCTCATTCAAAAGACTTGAATGTCGCAAAGTTGGTGAAAAGAAGAAGTGACGTAGGCTTCGCGCATATGCAGAACCGATCGTGCTTCTGGGTACGGATCGGGCAGTGACAGGAGGAAGTACATCTCCAGGCTGGCCCAGGTATGCCGTGGGGTCCCATCAAAGCAGCTGGTGGAGGGGACGGTCTAGGATTCCCAACTTGAGATGCTTACCCCACAACGGATAAAACAGAAGAAAGTGAGGTGAGACTTTTCAGTTCAGGTTTCTTCAAAGAAAAAAAAATGTTTTTTAACTCTTAAAGCCTTTGCACAACACAGTCACAACACACAAACTCTGACTTTTACAAATCTGTGAGTATAAAATTTAACATATGGATAAACCTCACTTTATGTCTCACTGCATCTTTTTGACAAAAACACAAGAAAATATAGAAGCAAGAACAATTGTTTGTTGTTCCACTTATTAAAGTTAAAATGATGACAAAATCCTTTAGGACTACCAATAAAACTAAAAATGGGAGTTTTATTTCATTAACTTTGTTAAACATCTCAGCCTGTGACTCTGAAAACAACTATTTATAAAAAATGAATCTTGAGGGCTAAATGAAATAATGATACGCTCTTTGATTAATAGCTTCAGTGTCAAAGAACCTTGTGATTTTTAAACGCGGCATTTTTTTACATGCTTTTATTTTTTACATGCTTTTATTTTTACTTGAGGTAAAAAACGGGTCCTTCTAATTAAGGAATACAACTGGTGGATGAAATAATCAGTTTCACCTTGTACTCACATTCCAGTGTGTAGAACTCTCATTCTGCAAATTACTGCTCAGCTTTGATTCCAATTAACTAGTTCTTCTGCCAAAACTGCCAAAAAAAGATAATAAATATTTAAATGTAATATTACTATTTATGCTATTTGTAAAGTTAAAAATTTAAGAAGCAAAATTTGAACGCATGGAGGAGTCCAAGACTAAATACTGTATTAAATATTAATGTACATTTGAGTTTCATAAAAGTTATTGTGTTTTCTTCCTAATTGTCTTTGAAAAAATGATCAAGAACCCCCCCACCCACCCCCAACATGAGACTGGTTTGGCCACTGATCAAAGTTTGATTATGTCATTTGATTTAAAGTTCAGTAAGCTCAAAATATCTTGTCAGCACAAGTCTAGTGCTCAAAAAATGAAGGAAAAGAGAAGAAGAAGAGAAGAGAGGCCTTAGAGATTTTCTAAAAATACATTTAAAAGGTGGTGAAGGTGAAGCTGGAACCAGTTAAGTCAACTAGACGAGGAAGAACCAGTGCAGCCAATGTTTACAAGCCTTAAAGCTAACGTAGCTGCTCATAATATGTCATACGATGTCCCAGAGGGAGCAGGTAGCTTGACCCCCTGTACTCTCTCCTGGATGTAGTGTTTCTTTTAGGGACCATCAACAAATATCCATTCTGTTGAAACAACAGACAAGAAAAAAATAAATAGCTCCCAGGTCATCTGACCAAAAGACTCCAAATCAGATCCAAACTGTGTTGCTAAACTGGACAAACAAGACACGGCTTAATTAATAGATTTTAATAGTTTTTATTTACATTTTTAGAAATAAATAAACAATAGCAGAAGAGAAGAGAGGAAGTTCAAGGGAAAATGAGAAATCCTGGTGTGTGTGTGTGTGTGTGTGTGGGGGGTCTTTAATTTGATCTCATTCCAGGTCTAGCCAAGACTATAAGCTGGCCTGCTGTCAAATCCATTACCTTTGTCCTTATTTCCTGTAATTTCACTTTAATTTGGAGGTCAGCTGTGGGTGCACTGCACACCCAGCTTTCTGTTGAATGCCATATTTCTATGAATCTTAGCAATAGTTTGTATAGTAGACAATGAGGAGGTTTTGGTATCCATAGCGTCCATTCTTTTTGTTTTAGAATGACAAACAATAAGGAGCCAGAAAGGAATAATGAGGTTTGTCATAAAAGATTCATAATAGTCCCCCTGACCCCATCATCCTGGACACTGTTGCTGTGGAAACACCTTCACACCATTTAATCTGCTCCATCAACACACTGACCTATAGTTTAGTTGCAGGTTCAGACCTATTCAGAGCATAAAATGATGCATGTATAAATGCATGTATTGATACAGCTTTACAGTTTCTTAGCTTTGTTTAAAAGATACAGCAACTAATGGAATCATAACGGTCCAACCCGCAGTGGTAACACACCTGAACACATTTCTACTGACCTTACAGGAAGTCAGTATTACTCAGTAAACCAGGCAGCCCTCACAGGAGGATAGCTCACCTGAGTCACATTAAAAACAAATCATGACTCCCATCTGCCATTGCACCAAGGCTGCTAGCTTCTCCCTGCATGTAGTTAGCCTCCCGCATGCTTACGCCATCGACACGAGCCGAATACTTAATGTTCTCACTAAGACATGCACCAGTTGTCACATTAACCTTCCTACATTAACTGAAATTAGGGAAACCTTAACATTGGGCTCATGGCTGCAATATGGTGTTTGGATATGTGGTTTAATTTAGCATAAATGTAGACATGGTAACAGGTCTTTTTTTGCTCAGACTGAAGATGTTTATGTATTTGTGCAGTGCTGTGAAAAGCACAAACTACATCAGCAGCAGTGAGATATAATTTCCATGCATTTATTGTCAAATTGTATCTTCTAATAGCAAACAGTTGGTCTAAGCACGTCGAGACTTTTTGTTCAAACATGTCAAAACAGATGCTGCAGTCACATCCGTGTTGTAGGTGTGTGGAAGCATGAGGTGGCTCTTCTCTAACACCCCTGAGACATGTTCCTGTAGGCCGCTGTACTTATTGTGAGCTCTAATGTTATGAGGACTGTTGCTGCGCTTCACAAACAGGATTAAACTCAATGTCGTGACTTCTGAATAGAATAGCTGGCTGAAGAGCTTCCTGGGGCTTTCAGTGGCAGCTTAGAAACTGTCAGAGGGAGACGTTTTGAGCAATTACAATATTTCAAACGATGCAGTGTGAGCAGCCTTCATTTAGATTAAGCCTGTTAGAAAGAAAGGTATGTTGAGGTGGTGACAAAATGAGCTCAGAGTCTTCTTATGTTCCTCTAATGCCTCCCTGCAGCTAATTCCATCAACTATTTCTACCTTTTGAAACCTTAAATTATTTGCCAACATTTTATTGGCTTAGTTGGATGTTCTGTATAATACAATCAACACACACCAGTTCCCTTTTCATGCTACAAATATTACATTTTTCATTCTGCCAGCTTTAAAACTGAAGAGTTGGTTGAGTCAAACAACCTTCAAAATTAGGATTAATTAGGGGTAAATGTGTTCATGCCATTCAAGCCCATCCGGCTATGAAACTCAACATTTTTAGTCAGGTTAGAAACAGCTGTAACATCTGACAGCACAAACAAATCACAGAAGAAAACAAAGACTATCATTAAGATCGCAGCGTTGTTAGGAACAGAAATACTCCAACAAGACACCTAAAAGCACTTTTATGAATGACGTGTCATAGCAGAAGATGAATTACTTTCTATTTCTCCAGAGTGCCCTTGGGAGAGCTCTGAAAGTAAACTAAAGCCCTGCACCTGTAGGGAATTTATGTTGTGGATCCTTAATGACATTGGCGATTGAATTTTTTTGCACAGATGATGGATGTAATAACCTAAGATAATTAAAACAGAGGAAACTTATTAACTCACCACCAGTTATTATGCAGCTACGTTTACTGTAAAGATCAAGAACAAACAGGTAAATACTCCGTACAGGAAGCAACATGTGATTTATATGCTTGAATACACAGCATTTCACAGAATGTTAATAGTATTTTCAAACAGTGTAACATTTTGGAAAGTATTACATTAGGGCTGCAACGATTCCTCGAGTACCTCGAATGATTCGAGGACAAAAAATATTCGAGGAATTTCCGCTGCCTCGAGGATTCGTTAAATAGACCTTAACTGAAAAACCTGTGTTGTGCATGGAATCTTTTGTGTTGTGCTCCACTGCGCAGCGGTCTATTCGTCTTTTCTGCCAGACAGCTGACAATGGCAGATGCCGCCGAGAGAAATGAATACGAGCAAGAAGAAAATGAGGGATATAGGAAGCGACAGAAGTTACACAAGGTGTGGGATCACTTTATGTTAAAATGCAAGGGAAACGCCGTCATATACACGCATTGCATCCGACAGGGCATGAGTGGACGTACCGAGACAAGTTAAATAAACTTTTATTTCAGGATGTAAATGTTAACTCTAGGGGTAGGCAGTAGAAACGATGTAAATTTAGCCGACAGATTTAGCCTTTACCGTTTTACAGCGGTAGAGCACGTTGATGAATTCCAGGTGGGAATTGAGACTTAGAGCAGGTTCCAACAGACTATTCCATCAGAATTATACACTTCCAACTTTTTTCGATTGCTCCTAACAATCCTCTTGTTTCCAGTTTTTCCAAAATTTTGCGCCGTGGTGACGGAACCAGAAGTGGGTCAGCAGGACCCGAACCGCTGCGGGTCACAGACGGACGAGATGAGCACTGACTCTCCCTCCCTGCATTTTTCACAAATCACACTGCAGACTTTTACGACTTGGCCTTTAGAAGGATGAAGGCGCTGCACATAGAAATCGTATATAAACCCGTTTATTTAGGATATTTATGGCGCTGTAGCGGTTCAGGACTGGACGTGCTGCGTTCCCGTCTGGCACCGGTTCCATCCTCTTCATGTCCCCTCCACCTCCGACCGGAGCATCTTGCAGAAACCGATGTACTGTATTTCTCAGTTAGACCAGTTAAAAATACAAAAAAGTCTGTCTCCTCCTGGAGTGAAAGATGAATGACCAGAGGAGAGACTTGGAAAACAAGGCAGCGAAGCGCTGGACCACCAACCAGTGTTGCCAACTCCCTCTGAGAAATAGTAGCTGAAATCCACCCAGAAAGTCGCCAGATGACGTCATACGCTAATTTTCATATTGGTGACGTCATCACGTTACAGCGACGCTACGTGTGCAGCTAAAAAATGCATGCAGAAAAGGTTTTCAGCTTGAAAAGTGGTTCTAGAAAATGGATGGATGGATAATATAATGGCATATATTATAATATAGTTTAAGAAAATATAAGAAGTCAACATTTTACTTATGAATTATCTGAATAATTAAAGAATATATATAAAATAATTAGATCATCTCTCTGGGGTAGTGTTAGGATTGGACAGCCATGTGCAGATCATTCCCATTCCTAACGTTTAGAAGGACGGCTGGTAGTGATGGGAACTCTGGCTTTTGGGAACCGGCTGTTACTGTTTGGCTCGAAAAAGAACCGGCTCCTTTGGCTCTCAAACGGCTCCTCAATTTATCACAAGCAATGATGTAAAATGTGTGTAAAATTCAGTGTGTGAATGGGTGTGCATGACTGCCATGTTGCACAGCGCTTTGGGGAGTGTCGAACGCTCTAGAAAATGCCCTTTAAATACAGGACACTTACCATTTGACCAGTCTACAAACAAACAATATATCAAATCTTAATTATTTAAATAATTTCTAACTATCCAACATGAAACAGTGCAAAAAAATCATTTTAAATGATAAAAATAAAGTCTGTAAGTAAAATATTCATAAACTTTGAACTTATAAAAGCTAAGATCATCACACAGTAACATTTAAATGAACATGTGTGAAAAATATTTTTAAAAAACACCCAGGTAACAAACAGTAGCTACTAGTCTTTACTGGAGATTAGCTTTGAGAGAGAAAAAAAAAACAGTCTCAGTTTGAGAGAGCCTGTTTCCTGCTATCACTCATTTCCTCACCTTTCTTCTCTTTTCCTCCTCTGGCTGAGTTTGAACCAGAGCCTGTCTGTGTCCCCGCTCCCTGCCCCTCCCCTCCTGCTCGCTCGCTACAGGCAGGCCCAGACGCTAAAGCAGAGTGCACGGCGGAGCTGACTGACCAATCACGTGCGGTTTCACACACACAGAGTGAGAGAAACGGAGAGAGTGGGGGCTGCCGTAACCGGCATTATAGACCGAAAAGTTCAACAAAAAGCAGCTAAAGATCGTCAGAAATGTCGCTAGGTTTGTCGCTAGGCGCTTTTTGAAAAAAAAAGTCGCCGAGGGGGGGTCCGAAAGTCGTTAGAAATATCGCAAAGTTGGCAACACTGGTTTGCTGTCCACAGGGACGAAATTTTGATCCCAGAGGTGGGGGGGACACAACTGGCTTGGGGC